>CM038670.1:16045406-16332758 GCA_021605145.1 Aegilops bicornis | reverse complement strand
CCACATCTTGACCTACACCTACGGCATGGATTACCGGCCTTAGGCGCGCGCCGAGGACACGCATCCACGAATATACGCCATGATCTCTTTGGTGTTGATGGGGAAGGAACAACTTATGTCGCTTAACGCTGTCGCCATCCGCAGCATGACCCGGTCGGGGAAGACCGCACGAGAAGGATTCATTGTCTGATTCTGCGCCAATCTCTGCCGGGGCCCCCACGAGCCCTCGGGAATATGGGTGCGGCCAGCTCCGGGCCTCCGAGTGATCTCCTTAGAGTGTGTGCTGATGTGCGCAGAGACCTGCCGAAGGGCCGTGTTGGCACCAAGCAGGCCTGTGGGCTCTCCTCGTATCCGCCTCCTCATCATATTACTAGGGCCAGAAAAAAGCTCCCTCACAACCCTGTGAGCGACGCGTGGCTCCATGTAATGGAGCATAAGTATTGGGCTTGCCACACTTGGCCATTCAGGGTAGTAATGGCCGAGGCATGACGGTGCGTCTGGCTGCACAACACACACACAGCTGCTTGAAGGTGCACGATTGACTTTTCAGTAGTGTCCTGCGTGCCCTGCACTTGAAGCACTCCGGGCTGTCCAGCCTCCTCGGCCCATCGATTGGATTCTACAGCCGTGCCCTTGGAGGAAGAAAGGCCTCGCCACTTTGATGCTTTGGAGAGGAAGTTTGGAGAGCCGCCTGCCCCGAGGCTCTTGAACTTCTTCTTCTTGGCGTGAGGGGTCGCCCGGCAGCGCTGCAACAAGCAAGATGCCGGTGGTTGCATGTCTTTCAAAGCCCGACTCCAGCCCAAGCCCCATCACCCTTCTTGTGCTCCTCCTTCTTTTTCTTCTCTTCTGTGCTCCTGCTCCCTTGCCCACCACAGGCGGTGGCCTCGCCACACACCTTCCTCACGAGGCACGGCTCCGCCGCCCGGCGCTTTGGCTTGAGGCCACTGAGGCTTCGGCAGCTCCCGTCGTCTCTCCGCCTCCGGATCTCTGGATTCAATGGCACCATACAATGGCGATCCGCCTTGGAACCCATCCACCACCACCTCGTGCGAAGGCGCCTACAGGGGGAGGAGGCAGAGGGAGGAGAAAGGAGCAGCGGATCACACCGGCGAAACTGCGCACTTGAAAGGCGGGTGGGCTGAAAACCCTAGTGAGCAGATCCTGAGGGGAGACCCTGTGAATCTGGCCTAACTACTTAAGTACCTGCACCCACAGGCTTGAAGGCTGAGAAGGAGCAGGCCCCAGCCGGGCTGTGTCCAGCTGGGCCTCGGCCCCTTTAGAGACGCTGCGTGGCCTTTGCCACCGAGGGCCGGCCACCGGGCCGCTCCACAGGCCCGGCGAGGCAGGCGCAGAGACACAAGGGGATGCCCCAACCGGCCCACTCGAGCCCATCAGCCCTGGCACGAGGGAGCCAGCCAAGCCAACCCTAGGCGGAAACAACCCCCCGAGTCCGTCTATCGCCCGATCACCCGGCCTCAGGCGCCCGCCACCATTCAGCCCTGCCTTTGCCAGTGCCGCCACCGCTTCATAAGCATATGACAACCCCAGGCTGAGAAGCCTGCATCCTCCTCCCAGCCTTCCCGAGCCACACGAAGCAGCTCGCGGTGTAGATCCCACACCCGAGGCGCACCCGCTCCTGGCCTTGACGACGCCACACACCCCTTGTTGAAACACAGCATCATGCTGGCCAGCGCAGTGAACACGCCAGCAGCTGCGCGGCCCGGCTTTAAAGAGCCCCAAGCTCCTCCATGACGTGCATCCACGAACTCCACCCGACCGAAGTCAGAGTCCCTGTGAGCCCCCGGCTCCACATCGCGCATCGTCCTCCTCCGACTCCTCGTAGGAGCTTCGCATCTGCTAGAGCTTAGAAGCGGCTCCCTGACCCACCCCGAGGCGGAGGCAGGGCACTGGGCCATGCCCAAAAGAGCACTGGCGAGCGGGTCGCGCCCGACCAGCGAGGCTGCGACCGGGACCACCGGCTCCACATCGCCCGTGTCGCCCGGTGCCGCCCGCCCAGATCTCTGCGTGTGCCCGCCCGTCGCCAGCACTTCAAATCGCCTGTGTCCAGCATTACAGGAGCCCGTCGTGGTCTAACCTTCCATCCATCTTCCTCTCCGGTGCATGTGTCTTCAAGTCAGTAGCAATCAGTGTCCTGTATATGAGGCACTCCATAACTATATATTGTGGCTCATATTGTCCAAGCTGTGAACAACCCCTATGCACTTGGCAACCTCCAAAGCCTCTTCATGCACTAGATCTCCACACTTCCTCAATCTTTCACATTCAAAGAGAGAAGCAGATAAGCGAACATCTGTCTACGACTCTTCATCTTTTCCCTTTTCCCCCATCTTCTAGTATGAGAGCGATCCCAGGAAATATCCTGTGCCAGGTCCACAACACTTTGTTACCCAAAAGTGATATTACTGGGGACACCACACTCCATACAAATGAATGTATCTATTAGCTTCCGTTGTGAAAAACCACCACAAATCTCCACTGTTATAGAGCTTTCATCTGCTATCTGCTATCACATCCCTCTGGGAGCCTTCATCTATTCCTAACTGGAAGTCGTCATTCTTCGTCCCTACCGATCAAAGATGGCCATCACTGATTTGGCTGGAAGCTCTAGCTCCTCCGCTATTGCTGCCTTTTTGCAGGGCCCAGAATATCATGCTTTTTCCACACGGAGCAATCCACATGGATAACCTTATCAAACTTGTTCGATCTTGTTGATGATTACAGGCGTTGGGGCTACCAGATTGAGAGAACGGCGGATGCTCCAAATCCATCCCAGCCCAACTTGAAGTACATCACATTTCCTTGCTTGTATCCTCCAAAAGCACCAATTATCCTCTGCGGCTGCAGCATTGATATTTTTTGACTGGAGCTTTATCTTCTGCAGTGTTCAACAATATGCTAACACAAAAGAAATGAGGTTCGCCATTTTAGCTTTTATATTTTCGCAACTCTTTCATTTCGGAACTACAATGTGCATCTTAGCTAAGAAAAATCATGAATCATTATGACATAACTTACTAACACAAATAAAAACATGCAAGTGAGTGGTAACCGCTTATTCACTGATCAAGTTTGTAAATAATTAAGTACTTTTTATATTCTTGGCTATACCATCACTAAAAAGTCTAGATCTGAGTTGAGCTTATGCCGAACTAAGCGGGAACATCTTTGCCTTCACCTCAGGCCGAACACTGGCTTCGTGTTATATAAGATATGAGCGCACCTCCATGACAAGCTATGCATACGGTATCTTCGGTTGAGATTACATTCTTGGGAGATAAAGAAAGGAGGTAGAGATAAGAGGTACATGAGATAAACATTATACTCTAACTACCTAACCAACTCCTATGATGCGCCCCATGGAGATATCACGCCCAGCCATGTAGATATTGATGTGTTTAACACCCTCCCTTAATCCACAACTCCATTAAGTTGAGATTATACTTGAAGTTTTCAAAACTCTTGACCGCCAATGCCTTTGTAGAATCCATCTGCAATTTGGATCACTGGAATGCACAAAGCGGATGTCAAGGAATTGTTTGTGAGCCACCCCTCTCTCTGAAAAAATGAAAATCTATCTCAATGTGTTCGGTCCTGGCATGAAACACTTGGATTAGCTGAGAGATAGGTAGCACCAAGGTTGTCAGCACACCACAAACATGGAGTTTGTTTACTTCTTATACCAAGTTCCTTGAGCATGGATTGAACCCATATGATTTCAGCTGTGGCATTTGCCAATGCTTTATAATTCTCCGCCTCTCAGTACTAGATCACTGGAGATCTGTGGCTTGTTTATGCGAGCACACCATGAAATTAAGTTGGGTCCAAAGAAAATAGCAAAACCACCAATAGAGCTGTCTATCATCAAGGCAAGCTCGCCCAATGGCAGAATCCGTAGAGAATGCACCCAGAACAAGTGTAGAGAGGATGACTTGCTAAAATTGGAGACCCATGCTTAATGTGTTTTTTGACATATCTAACTATCCGATTTGGCAGCAGTCAAAATGAACAGTTGTAGGTGCATGGAAAGGAATCGACATACTTTGTTGACAGCAAAAAAATATCAGGCCTAGTAAGAGTAAAAGATATTAGAAGAGCTCTACCAAAGCTTCTGTATTTTGTGCTATCCTCTTGAGTCAAGAGAGTCCCTTTGTGTGAGAGATAACTTTTCCGAACTAGATAGTGGAGTAGGTGTGAGTTTTACAACCCTATAGACCAGCTTTTCTTACCAAGTCAACTGCATACTTTTCTTGGGAGAGATGAAGTCCATCCTTGTGCCTCTTTACTTCAATCCCAAAGAAAATAATACGTAAATCTCCAAGATCCTTCAAGGCAAAGTCTGCACTCAAATCTTTTAACAACCTGTGATAGCTTCATCGAGACAAGCTTGTCACAATAATATCATCAACATATATCAAGACAAATATGCATGTGTTGAATTTGTTGTAGATGAGCAGAGGGAGGTGTCGGACTTTGAAGGAACAAAACCAAGTTTTTTGCATTTTGTGGCGAGACGGGAGTACCATGCTCTTGGTGCCTGTTTCAAACCGTAAAGTGCTTTGTCCAACTTGCACATGAGGAGGGCGCACTTTTACTTATGAACCCAGGAGGTTGTTTCATATATACCTCCTCTTCCGAACACCATGAAGAAAGCGGCGTTACGAACATCAAGTTTCCTGAGACTCCATCCCCTGGAAACGGCAATAGACAAAACAAGACGGATAGTGGCAGCTTTAACAACTGGACTAAATGTGTCCTCGTAATCTATGCCATACCGTTGTTTGAAACCCTTTGCAACGAGCCTAGCTTTGTAGCGATCAATAGTTCCATCAGATTTCCTCTTTATTCTGAATACCCACTTGCAATCAATTAAATTTTTACCTTGTTGTGGGGGAACCAAATGCCAAGTTTTATTTTTCTTGAGTGCCATGTATTCTTCATTCATAGCATTTTTCCATCTTTCATCACCAAGTGCTTCACAGGCGTGCCCGGGTTAACACAGTTCACCTGTAGAACCAGACCATACCATATTTTGGTTATGTGTTTATAATTAACAGGATGTATTACCCCATGCTGGAGTCGTGTGTGCGTCGTGACGGTGCAGCATCGGGTGCAGCATCGGGATCCTCGACCCACAGAAAATCCCGAGGCGTAAGCTCCTGTAGCGAGAACCTGCTCCCGCCGGATCTTACGTGACGGTTTGATCAAGTGCAGCATGTTCTGTAGGCACGAGAAGATCCCGAGCCTCATCATTGGTGGATGGCGGCAGATCAGCCTCGAGATGGGCGCTTGATCTTGATGGGCGCGATGCGCCGAGAGTCCACGCCGGTCCATGACGAATCCGGACCCCGTGTCGGGTCGGCGAATCTAGTCGCTTATGCGTGACCGAAGCCTGGTCGCGAGCCCCGGGCCGATCTGGCGAGCCACAGGCCGCCAGCGTGTCAAGCAGGGGTTGGCGGCGGAGGCTGGAGCCGCCACCAGTTGGAGCGTGACGCGTCGTAAATGCGTGGGCTGGAGACAGCCGCCTTGACGGTCGGTCTGGCCTGTCGCTTTGGCGTCTGGGCGCGCTTGCTGCACCGATCCCAAGGGGATCGACCGATCGTCTTTCTGCGGAGCCAATCCCGGGAGGATTTGCCTCCTGGATGCGCACACATCGATATGGGACTGCCGGTAGCGTTTTCACTGATTTCTTCATTATTTTCGCTGTCTCCTGGAACATCATCAAAAAACTCATGCACACCATTAGTAGCAGGATTAGTCAACATTTGATCATCATAATTCGGACCCCCTTGATCAATGGTGGTAAGATGAGTAGGTAGGAGGAGAATTTCTTCTCGGAGGCGAGCACCAGCGTTTGGGTGTAAGTTGGCGAAAGGAAATTTTGTTTCGTCAAAACAATGTCACGGGATATATAGACACGGCCAGTGGATATATCTAAACACTTGACACCTTTGTGTTGAGGGCTATACCTAGAAAAGCACATTGTTTTGAGCGAGGCATGAGTTTTCTTTTGTTGTATGGGGCGAAGATTGGGCCAAGAAGCACACCCAAAGACGCCTTGAAGAGATTTATAGTCTGGTTTGGTGTGAAGAAGTCTTTCTACTGGAGTTTGATTATTGATGACTTCGACTAGGAAGCATATTAATGATGTGAACAGCAGTAAGAAAGGCCTCATCCCAAAACTTGAAGGGCTTGGAGGCTCCTGCCGGAGAGCTAGCCCGACCTCAACTATGTGTTTGTGCTTCCGTTCAAGCGGAGCCATTCTGTTGATGGGCATGAGGGCATGAGACATGGTGTGATATGCCAAGTGTTTGGAAGAAAGCTTTTTGTTTTTCATACTCCCCCCCCCCCCCCCCAGTCCGATTGGACTGCAATAATTTTGCTATCAAATTTTCGTTCAACCAAGGCTTGAAAGTTTTGAAACACTTGAAATACATCGGATCTCTTTTTGAGAAGGTAAATCCACACAAACTTGCTATAGTCATCTATAAAGCTGACATAGTACTCATGTCTACCAACGTAAGTGGGGCGGGACCCCACACATCGTAAAAGATCAATTGAAGTGGTTTGGTAGAGACACTAGTAGATACTGGATACTGATAATTGATGACTTTTAGCACATTGACAAGAATCACAAATAGTTTTACATTTCGCTCACCAACAAATGGGAGTTTATTTTTCCTAAGCAATCTTTCAACTAAAGAAAAAGCAGCATGCCCTAATCGATCGTGCCACCGTGTTGACGAAACTTTGACAACACCATTGACTTGTTTATTGAGTCTCCTAAGCTCCGGAATCAACGGGCAAAGCCCTCGAACACATCTACCTCGATAGAGAACCTTCTTCGTGGCCTGGTCCTTGATCAAAAAGAAATAAGGATGAAATTTGAGGAAAACATGATTGTCAAGGGCAATTCTATGAACAGGAGGAGACTTTAGCAGCACTAGGGACATGCAAAATTTTCTTGAGATGAATTGGACGGTGAGGGTACGAAAAGTAGAATGACCAATGTGACAAATATGCATACCTTCTCCACTTGCCGTATGGATGTGATCTTTGCCACGATACTTGGCTTTCATCGTGACCTTCTCAAGCTCATTGGTGATGTGATTGGTGGCGCCGCTATCAACGTACCAATTCGTGTCGATGCCGTAGGATCCATCGGCGGCAGCAGCCACTTTTTCTTCATCTTGGGAGTCTTCGTCATCTTCATCATAGCGATACCAGCAATCCTTGGCGGTGTGCCCTGGCTTACCGCAAATTTGACAGCGAGCATCTGGTCGGGCCCGAGGTGGACCGCCGCCCATGGCGACCGCTGGATGCACCAGAGCGGCTGTTGCCGCCGCCGCTGTTGCCGCCAACGTCGTGTCCTCCAGATCGCCTTGGCGCGGGAAGAAACCCACGCCACGTGATCCACCACCACAGCCACGCGACAGCGGCGTTGGCAGAAGGCGGAAGCCGCCGCTGCCAGTGATTAAACCGAGCCATGCGCTGGTCGAAGTTGCTGAGCATGGCGTGAAGCTTCGCCGAGGAGACCGGCGTGACGCGTGCGTCGAGGGCGGAGACAAGGGGCTGGTAGTCGATGTCAAGGCCGTGGATGATGTAGGAGATGAGTTCGTCGTCTTGGATGGCCTTCCCCGCAGCGGCAAGCTCGCCGGCGAGTCCACAGAGAGAGGCGAAGTAGGCGGCAACCGTCTGGTTGCCCTTCTGCGCATTGATGAGCGCCGTCCTGATGTTATTCACGCGGCTCATGGACTGCGAGGAAAACATACCTGCCACCGCCGTCCGTGAGGCCAGCGTGCGCCCGTGGTGACCGTGGTCACCGCGATCAGGACCTCCTTGGAGAGGGTGCTGAGCAGGTAGCCCAACACCTGTTGATCCTCCCGGACCTAGATTGGGTGGAGAGGGTTGGGCTCAGTGCGTTCTTTTGCCATCCTTGTCCTTGGTGACATGAAGCCTGGCCGGCTCCGGTGTGGTGCCGTCGACGTCGCCGAAGTCGCAGGCGCCGCGCAGATGGGGAGTAACCTTCGTGCGCCAGAGCACGTGGTTACGTCGCGTGTTAGCTTCTCGGTGACCTGCCCATTGAGGGTGGTCTGGGAAGCACCGGAGAAGGAGGAGGAAGACATGGCTAGGCTCGTAGATGGGATCTCAGTAGATGGGAAGAGATGGGGCTCTGATTACCATAAAGTGCGAACTAGTGGAGCGATGCCTTGCCTTCTCAGGCCGACGGCTTCGTGTTATATAGATGGGGCGCACCTCCCATGACAGCGCATACATTCAAGTTGAGATTACATTCTTGGAGATAAAGAAAGGAGGTAGAGATAAGAGGTACATGAGATAAACATTATACTCTAACTACCTAACCAACTCCTATGATGCGCCTCATGGAGATATACGCCAGCCATGTAGATATTGATGTGTTTAACAGAGCTCAGTAGCTAAAGAACGAAGTAGGACACAAAATGCAGCATTACTCACTGAAGATCAAGGTGAGCGATGGATTACCTCTGGAGGCATGACGAACCGAACAGGATCTTCCTTTTGCCTATGATCTAGTTCTTGCTTAGTGACAAGGGCAGCAGCTCCATGTGAAAAAATCCTTCCTTTCATACACATTTGAACAAGTTAACATCACTCCTCGTTAAAGAATGAATGACTCGTACAGATTTGGAGAAGGAATTAACTGATCTGTAGATATGTATACAAATTGATTTGGGTCAGTACCTTGATAAATTGGGGCGCTGGCAGAAGCCTAGATAGACTACAGAAGCTAAAACAGATCGGCAAGGTGGACAAGGAAACTGGAAGTTGCATGTGAGTGAATTATGCATTGCGTAGAAGGAATATATTGATATTCCTTGGATCTGGTTTACACGCTTTTTCTTTGTGCTTTATCTCTCTAAACAAAAGCTGAGAATTCTTTGCTTCTGACAAACACCACATCCATCATCAGATTCTTTGCTTTCCGTGTTTAAAGGAACACAGGAAATAGTAAAGGTAAAGATAAAAATGGACTGCTACATATTGTTGCCTGTCATCCCGTCAGTTAACCAAGTTATGTATCCAGCTATCTCCCGTCAGCCTTCAGTAACAGAAAATGCCGTTTTGGCCACTGAGACTACCTCTGAAACATATATTTCGTTAACTATTTTCTATTTGCATATACTTGTACGCCATTTTCATATAGCCAATTATTTTTACCACAGTTGTAACTTGCACTGCAGAATTTTAAAAACATCAAACCGGACCAGGTACCGTTGTCGTCAAATTCAAACCGGACCAGGTAATAAAAACCGAGCCAGTTCAGTGGTGTGGACCCACATGTATGTCTGCTTCCATGTTGAGGACGCCTCATTACTTTGCCACGTCAGGGCAACCTCACTCAAGTGAAACCTATGTTTGTTGATCTGAAGTTCTGGACCATGTCCTGAGTGTCAGTCAATATTTGTCGGTCTACCAACATTTCCGATTACCAATGAGCAATCGTTTGAGACAACCTGCAAATGGAATGAAGGAAAGAATTACCAAAATTTCACTAACTAAAACTTGGAAGCAACTCTACTTCTGTTTCTTTTCTTCCCTTAAGTTAAGAAACATGGGCAGCTCCTGGCAGGGATCCAAACTTTCAAGAAAGGATGCATCTGGAGAGTAGGGATGGGCGAAAAATTAATATTTGGACTGATTGTTGGATACCCAATAGTTCTTCTCGCAAGGTGATAACGGTTTGTGGAAATCAGATTCTCACAAAAGTTAATGAGCTTATTGACCCATCTTCGGGTGAATGGGATGAGCAGCTGATTAGAGACAATTTCTGGCGCATTGATGCAGAAACGAATTCTGCAAATCCCTCTACACCATCAGATCCCAGAGGATTATGTGGCCTGGCATCTAACAAAAAATGGAGTGTTCTCTGTAAGGTCGGCCTACTATAATCAGTGGGAGGAAACGTATATACGTAATGGTCCAGCTGAGAGTACCCATAGTGGGTCATCATCACACCAGGTTTGGAAAAGATTGTGGGATCTCAAGTTACCAGGCAAGATAAAAATATTTTTATGGAGGTGCCTTCACAACACAATCCCTTGCCTTTGTGTTCTGGCCAATCGTCATGTTGGGAATGTTGCACAATGCCCAACATGTATTGCTCATCTATTATTTAAGTGCAACCGCGCAAGGGAGATCTGGGCAAGCTTGGGTATTGAGCATGAAATATTGGACGCTACCCTGGTGGACCGTTCGGGGCAGGCGTCATAGAGTTTCTGCTCTGCGACAAATCTTTTGATGTCGGAGTTCTCTAATCCAGTGGAGATGGCGGAGTTGCTCGGGACAACGTGCTGGTATATCTGGTGGCAGCGCAGGATGTTCGTTCGAGGAGAATCAGTTCAATCCCCTCGCCGAACTGCAATGGCTATCCAAGCCCGGGTGCTAAATTATGTACGCGCCGCTGGACGATGTATCACACAGGTAGCCATGAAGGCCTTCCCGTCAAAAAAATAAACATGGGCAGCTCCTTCTAAAAAAAGTATAATCCAGTTACAAAACGGTGATGGCTTACAGCATTAACACGGTCTTTACTTGTAACAAATACATGTTCTTTAAATTCCTCTATCAAGGAACGGAACGCCTTAATTCACAGCAAAAGAGAGAAGCAGAAACACTGCTACCAAATTCATGAACTCTCTCTTTTTTTTGGAAAAGGAGGATGTACCACCAGCCTTTGCATCTGGACGATGCTTGCAGTCACATTATTAATTATTCAAAAAAATCATACAAGATGATACATCAATAAGCCTGAAGCCTCCATCTTGGCAACGCTGTTGCTACTCCTATCCCCTTGATGAAGGTGTGCCGAATGTCCGGGCCTAATACTAAACAGACGTCGCACCAAAGCCTAACATCTAAAGGCGGGTGTCCCATCCAAGCCACTACCTGGATTGGGTCCCACACCGGTCCAACACACTCCCAGTGAGCACCGCACGCTGAATTGACAAACCGGACAAGGTACCCTTGTTATAAAATAAAACCTGACCAGGTAATAAAAAACCGAGCCAATTCAGTGGTGCGGACCCACATGTCCGCTTCCATGTTGAGGCCGCCTCATTACTTTGCCACGTCCGCAACCTAGTTCCCTTTGCTGACCAACCCCTCTCAATGGCTGCTGCTGCGGGCAAAACCCGGCCAGCACGGATGGTGGCAAGGGCTTCTCCGTCCTTGCTCTGGGGTGGCGGCACAAAACGCTGGATTTAGGTGGCGGCGGGTACAGGTCTTGGGCGCGGTGGTGAGTCGGTGTGAGCTAGCATCGGTTTTGACGTTTCACGGTGCTGCCGCCGCATGGAGGTTCTGTGGTGATGTCGCCTTCCGTGGTGGCGGCGGCTCGTCGTGAGGCTCGGGCTAGCGGTTGAGGCGGGCGGGCGGCGGGCGTGGGCGGCAGCGAGGCACACGTCCGGTCTTAGAGTATAAAGTCTATTCAGATTGTAATCTATCTCTATTAGTCTAGCCTTGGAGCCCAAGCTTTGCAATCTATATAAACAGCCCTTGAGGCCCCAATCAATACAATAATTACTTCTCCAATATGTCAATCTATCATGGTATCGTAGCCTAGGTTTTCTCACTTTGGTATGGCTCCGCCACCAGCGCCCGCCCGCCCGGCCGATTCGGCCCCTCTTCTCCATGGTCGAGTTCCGCGCCGCCATGACGCCCCATCCCCTACCTCTTCCTCTACAACTACCCAAACACCCCCCAAACCGTCATCCACCGCTCCAGCCATCAGCTCCGTCGCCATGGCCTCCTCAGCATGATCCTTGGACTGGCCTCGTCCGAGCTTGGTCGATGCCTTGGTCGGCCCCTCGCCCGTATGGTGCCCCTCCTAGCGACATACGGCACGGAGCCCCAGTCTTCGCCCAGCCACCGGCTCTCCGGGACTCCTTGGACCCGAGCCGTCGGCGCCGCGTCTACACCGCCACTCCCACTCCGCCTACCAAAGACGCTGCCAGATCGCCGTGCGCCCTCCAACACCATGCCGGTCTTCTACGGCAACATGCGAGCCCCAATCGTGATACTACCCATCCGCTATCCCCAACGACAACATGCAAGCTCCTGGCCCCTCTGCTCCTCCCCAACAGCCGGCTTGGGACCAAGCCGCCTTCATCAACGCCATGAACAATTTTGTCCTCAACGACGCAGGTACGGATTGGATTTTTGATTCTGGTGCATCAAATGCATATGTCTTCAAATATGAATTTATTGTCAGCCTGTTTTCCTTCTGCTTTTTCCACTATCACCATTGGCGATGGCTCCACCATCCCTGTTTCATGCACCGGTCACTCTTACATCCCTTCCTCTCATGCCAATTTTCTTCTCCGCAATATTCTTGTGGTTCCTTCCATCATCAAAATCTTATTTCTGTTAGAGAATTTTGCATTGACAACAAAGTTATCCTGGCCTTTGACCCTTTTGGTTTGTCTGTGAAGAATCTCGACAGCAGGCGGTCCTCGCTTTCGGTACAATAGCACGGGCGACCTTTATCCTCTTCATGGCGCCCACATCCACCCCTCGTGCCATGCTCGTGATCCGCTGATCTATGGCATCGTCAGCCTCGGTCATCCCAGCAAAAACACTTTGACGTCTTTACTTCAAGAATTTTGTATCCCTAGTTCTAGGAGTCCCCATAATCCCTCTCTACGTAATGCATGTCAATGCGGCAAACATGTTAGATTACCTTTTGGAACCTCTACTACCATTAGTACTTTTCCTTTTGAGTTACTTCACTGTGATTTATGGACCTCCCAGTCCCTAGTGTTTCTGGTTATAAATATTATCTTGTGATCTTGGATGATTATTCTCACTATACTTGGACCTTTCCTCTCCGCGCTTAAATCTGAAGTACCTGCAATCTTTCTCAACTTTCGACAATATGTAATCACACACTTTGGCTTGCCAATTCGATTTATTCAATGTGATAACGTCCGTGAATTTGATAACACCCAAAACCGCACCTTCTTTCTCTCCTAAGGCATTCTTCTTCGCTTTTCATGCCCTTATACATCTTCTCAAAATGGTAAAGCTGAACGCTGTCTTCGCTCTATTAACGATGTTCTTCGCACATTGCTTTTACAAGCCTCTCTTCCTTCCCGTTTTTGGGTTGAAGCCCTTCGCACCGCCACACTCCTTCTTAATATTCGACCAACTAAAACTTTCCCTCTTTATTCGCCTTTCCAATCTCTTTTTCTCTCCCACCCTGACTATTCTTTTTTGCGTGTTTTTGGTTGTCTATGCTTTCCCAACATCGCCTCTACCGCCTCCAACAAACTAGAACCATCTTCTGGTCGTATTATTCTCTCTCTTCAGGTCACATTCGATGAAAATAATTTTCCTTTTTACATCACTACAACCGTAACACCAATTCCACCATAATCCGCCACCACCAAAACCCTTCCCTAGTTCGCCTTCGGTCATCTCTGCTGCCATGGAATCTTGTTCCGCCTCTCAGCGGAATCGCCTAACGTTAGCCACCCTCCTGCCGCCTCTGCCCCCACATCTCCCGTGAATCGCATCCTCTACCCCAGCCGCCTTTTCCCTCACCACATCCTACCACGGCAACCCCCTCGACACCCACCACCTCTGATTCTTCTTCCTCACCGTCCTCTTCAACCAAAAACCCACTGCCACCCGATGCCGTTCTTATACCACCGCTCACCAATGATCATGTCATGTGCACCCGTGGAAAACGAGGATTTCTTCTGCCCACCAAACGTCTCAATCTTACCGCCACCCCAACCATCTCTCCTATTCCAACCAGTTATAAGCGAGCTCTTCTTGACCATCTCTGGCTTTCTGCTATGCGCGATGAATTTGAAGCTCTTCAGCAAAATAATACATGGACTCTTGTTCCCAAACCTCCTGGTTTTAACATTGTTTCTGGCAAATGGGTTTTTCGTCATAAATTTCATTCCGATGGCACTCTTGCTCGTTACAAAGCTCGTTGGGTGTGTCGTGGTTTCTCCCAAAGAGTCTGGTATTGACTTTGATGAGACTTTTTCTCCTGTTGTTAAACCAAGCACTATTCGTGGTTGTTCTTAGTCTTGTTGTTTCCTCTTCTTGGCCTATTCATCAACTTGATGTTAAAAATGCTTTTCTTCATGGCACTCTCAATGAAACTGTTTATTGTCAAGAACCCTCTGGTTTTGAGAATCCCTCATCTCCAAATTTTGTTTGTCTCCTCAACAAATCTCTTTATGGCCTTAAACAAGCTCCTCGTGCATGGTTTCAATGCTTTGCTACTTTTATTCAAACCATAGGCTTTATTCCTCCAAATCCGATTCTTCTCTCTTTGTTTATCAGTCTTCTACTCACACCGCCTACCTCTTGCTTTATGTTGATGATATCATTCTCACGGCTAGTTCTCGATTCTTTTCTTCAACACACCATCTCTTCTCTCGATCGGAGTTTTCCATGACTGATCTTGGTCCTCTTCATCATTTTCTAGGTATTCATGTTTCTCGCACAACATCTTCCCTCTTTCTTTCTCAACGATCATACATTTTGGACTTGCTTTCTCGTTCCGGTATGTCTGATTGTCAACCCTCTCGTACTCCAGCCGACGTTGGTGCTAAACTTTCGGCTGATGGTGATCCTCTTTCTGATCCTACTTTATATCGTAGCATCACCGGGCGCTCTTCAATATGCCACTCTTACTCGTCCTGAAATCTCCTATTCAGTTCAAAGAAGCCTGTCTCTTTATGCATGATCCTCGTGCTCCTCATCCGCTCATGTCGACGATTCTCCGCTATTTAAAAGGCACTCTTGATCACGGTCTCCTTATTAATTCTTCTTCACCTACAAGCTTGACAGTTTATTCGATGCGGTGGGCAGGTTGTCCGGATACTCGACGATCTTCATCCGGATTTTGCGTTTATTTGGGTGATAATCTTGTTTCTTGGTGTTCTAAAAGGCAGGTAACAGTTTCCGGGTCTTCTTCACGAGGCTGAGTATAGGCGGTTGCTCACGCCTGTGGCAGAGGCGGTGTGGCTACGGCAGCTTCTCGTTGAACTTCATCGTCCGCTCCCACGTGCTACCATTGTTTACCGTGATAACATCTCTGCAGTATACATGGCTTCCAATCCAGTTCAACATCGTCGCACAAAGCACATTGAGATTGACATTCACTTTATTCGTGAAAAGGTGGCTCTTGGCGAGGTTCGCGTTCTTCATGTTCCTACAAGTGCCCAATTTGCTGACATTTTTACCAAAGGACTCCCGACTGCATCGTTCACCGACATACGCTCCGGTCTCAACATTGTTTCACCTGACGTTGAGACCGGGGGGATCTTAGAGTATAAAGTCTATTCAGATTGTAATCTATCTCTATTAGTCTAGTCTTGGAGCACAAGCTTTGCAATCTATATAAACAGCCCTTGAGGCCCCAATCAATACAACAATTACTTCTCCAATATGTCAATCTATCACGGGCAGTGCTGCATGGGCGTTGTTGTCGTGGTGGCTACAGGGACAACGGCGGCAGGGTGCAAAGGCGCATTTGGCTTGTGGGGAGGGTTGCGGGTCCTGGGTGGATCTGCGGCTACTGGTGCTGTTTCGCTTGTTTGCTGCGTGACGTGTAGCCAGTCAGGACCAGCTTGGCAGCATGGTGCTGCCCTGCTCAGGCTCGTCCAGATCTTGGTGATGGCACCGGTCAACGGCGCGGCCTCGCGGCTCGATCAATGGTGGCTGCTGTGTGTTTGTGGGTGCGAGGCGGTGGTGGCGTCTCTTCAGAAAAAGCAAGTTCCCGTGTTCTGCGTAAAAAAAACTGTCAAAAACTCTAGCATTTCTTTGCTTCCAACTGTCCCAGACAGCTAGAAAAAATAAAAAATAAATGGAAGAATTTCAGTGTTTTACAATGTTTTCAGAAGGAGAAGAACGCTTATTAACAGAGAGACCGCCTGGCCTGAGATATCATCTTCTCCAAAGAATTGGAAGGAGTAAGGCGAAGATTAAAGGATGCTAGCGGACCCTACCAGCAATTCCTCCAGAGGCGCACTGGGAGAAGATGGCAAGCTACCTGAGTCCTGATCTATGGTGTTTAGCCTATCACTAAAGAATCCTAGCTAAGAGTAGCCGGGGAAAGACGTGAGTTTGGCTTCGCATTTGGTCTTCTAGATCCACGATGTGAAGGCCGGCAGGTGCTTTGACATGGTCCAAGTTGCTGCGGTAGAGTTTAGATGCAAAGAAGCCACTTATCTGGATTTGTTGCAAAAATTGTATTTACTCACTGAATGCATCGAAACACCGCGAAAACACTCGTTGCTGATTGCCTGTGGAGGTGTTGCATGGTACTAGGCTACTAGCTAATTGAACAATTTTTTGTCCTTCCATTTTAGTGGCATGGATAAATAAAAGGGATTCTGCTTCTGCTTCCCTGACATGTATGGTTAACATCTTCAGTCTTGCCAGTACTACAGCCAATAGGGCTCAGGATTAATCAGTTAACCGCTTGTGGCCTATTATATATATAGTGAGTCTAATTATAGTTGGTAAAAAGGAACGGTTTCCATCCAGCAATAACCAGTCAAGGAAAAAAACGATCCAAATTTTACAAAGCTTATATTATCAGCACATAATGAAACATAATCCTGCAGTTTATATAAGACACATACAAATCACCATTTGCATTCAAGCCAGGGGAATTGTTTTGCATTACAGTAATCAGTCCATAGCTGACAAATCACACAGCACAACACACAAATGGAGAGAAACAGCAGGAGCAGGAAAATCAAGCCAGGGGAATTGTTTTGCATTACAGTAATCAGTCCATAGATGACAAATCACACAGCACAACACACAAATGGAGAGAAACAGCAGGAGCAGGCAAATCAAGCCAGGGGAATTGTTTTGCATTACAGTAATCAGTCCATAGCTGACAAATCACACACCACAACAGGAGCAGGCAGGGAGCTCATGCCACCTAAGCTGAATGCCCTCTCTTATTTATTTGTCTCTGGCGCAAAGCTTGTACCAAACAAACCGAGTCAAGCCAAACCAAACCAAAAGCAGATCAAGCCAAACCAAAGCAAATCAAATCAAACTGAACTGGAAGATGCACGACCACATCATGGCAATGCAGATGCACATTTCACACGGACCAATCAAGCAGCATCAAGTAAGACAACAATCCACACAAACGTGTACACTCCAGAGAAAGCTTCAGCTAATTAAGCGCCATAGCACCATAGGATCGACGTGCCTGTAGCGCTCAAATCATGGAGGGAATTGTTTACCTACAATGAAGCATAACAAATCTTTTATGATAAGATTGATTCCTTAAACATACATAGTATCCGAACTAGACTAGTACAGATAGAATGGTAAAAGTAAGTTGGCTAGCACACTAAGTAAGTTAATGAAATGAGACATGGACCAAACATATCTAACCTGAGCACGGTGCCTCTTGGCAGGTGGGCTTTCTTGTAGTATCGCGAGTGGCGTGTTTCATAGAGCGAAGGGCCGTGGTTCGCCTCCAGACCGTCCCACTTCAGGTTGTCCCACCAGTCCTTCTCACAGTCCACCTTGGGCCGCTTGCTGGTGCTGCCACTGACGGCCGGGCAGGCGCTAAGGCCCCAGCAGCCCCTGACCTTGATGGTCTCAAGGTTGGGCGCGAACATCCTGCTCCCATGAGATGCCCTGTAGAGTGGAGAGCTGGTATAGGTGGATGTGCCTTAGCTTGGGAAATCTTATAATTTCCTTCTTCTGTTGGCGCTTAGGGTCCAAAGGGAAGACTTCCTTCAGATCACCGCAGCACACGATCTCGAGCGTCTCCAGGCTAGGCAGGGTGTCCATATAGTCAGACAAGGGAAGCACATGTATGAGCCTGGGGCAATAGTCCAGGTGCAATAATACTAGGTCTTCGAAGGATCTTCCACTTGGTTGGTATATTGTACTCCAGTTCCAGATGTAGCATGCCATAGGGAGCTGGGATGCCCAGAATGTAGACAGAAAGAAAAAGGCTTGCTTCCCACTACTTAGTTGGGGAGTAGCAAAGACAGAGCATAGCTTGGGGCACCTCTCTACTCTGCACCATTTGAGCCAGCGCCAATCTGCAGCTTGTGGGCATGGAATGCAAGTGGTGGACGAGCTATCATGCACATACAACAACTTTGCATTATCACACATCAAAACAGGGGCTAAAGCAACGCTGGTGCTAATCCTCCGAGTGTTGTGTTGTTGCTGTAACGATCCACTCTCCATCTTCTCTTCACCTTGCATGTGGAAGTACCAGTCTTGGGGACTTGGGTAGGAATAGGTGGGCAAGCCCACATCCAGCTGATCGCACCTTCGACAGCAGTGACAGCTTGCGGGTGCTCTTGAAAGACATCACTTGCATATAAGTATTGAGCAAACTGCTGCTGGCTCCCGATTCCTTGAGCAACTTCACGGCCACCAACAGCAGCTCCACTGGCAGGAGATGAATCAACCTCCATGTATACATAGATATTATAAATATAATGGTGAAAGGGCAGAAGCGACCGCATGAGCCTTGGGTCCACTACAGATATGTACCACTTAAACTCAAAAGATGCAGTTCGACCGAGGCCTTGTGGTGAAGCCTCAAAAGCAAGGATGGATGATGATCCTGCAACAACAATATCCTCCTTGGGCTTCTCTTCCCAATCATTGTGGCTAGGTGGTACAGATTGGACGGTGCTGATGTGCAACTTCTTCAAAACCCATGTCCGCATGTCTTCTGGTGGCCATAATATTGCACGGAGATTCTTGCAGCCCATCAGGATGAAACACTTTAGGTTTGAAGCTTCCACTCTTCTGAGGTCGAGGGTTTTCACTGCCGTGCCTGAGAGGTCCATCTCCTGCAGGCTCCCCAAATTTCCTTCGAGAAGTATAGTCTTCAACCGAGAACAACCCCGGAAGGAGATGCTAGATATGTTGGCAGCAGTTGCAGCTTTGTTGATGAAGCTAAATGACTCGAGCCACGGAGGCAGGACGTCGTTGATGTAGCTAGATGTCGTAAGACTGTTTGTACTGGACATATTGGGGAATTGTGCTCGATTATTTGTGTCTTTGTTCTCCGTATGGACTGGATCTGCTATTACTCGAAGTATGACAAGGCTAGGTCTGCCGACACACAAATCACTTATGCTCCCATGCTCGACTCCCTCCACATTCAGCTCCCTGAGGTCGACCATCAACCTCTTCATCTTTTCGGACAGTAGCCAGTACCATTCTGTATACCTTAGATCCAGCACCTGTAGCTTCTGGAAACATGACATGTCTTCATTCTGACTTGGATGCTCGTCATCATCTGTGATATTTGTGCAATGGTCCAGATGGAGCAATCTTAGTTGGGCACAATGGACGAAGGGAGGAGATGCAAAACTGAAGGTGCAATGAGACAGATGTAACACACGAAGCTTGTTGCCTTGTGAATGTTGGAACATGCGAACCGGCAATATTGATGTTGTATTTGTTGGTGGTTCATCTGCAGAAAGGAAGAACGATGTGACCTGAGGAGGCAGCACATGAGTGTTATCATTTCGCAGTTCTTTGTGGGTGGTGAAATTCCAGCGGTTAACATGTGAATCATTCAATACATCTAGCAAAAAGCTGCAGCCTCGTCAGATCCTATAACAGGTGAATCCAAGCTCATGTTTCTGTGCAGAGAATAGCCAATCTCCCATGCCGATGCATTGTCTTGGCCCTGTATAATACCATCGCAGATCCAATAATTTGGTGCATGTGTCTTTAAGTTCATAGCAATCAGTGCCCTGTATATGAAGCATTCCATGACTATATTGTGTTTCATGTGGTCTGGCTGAACAATCCCCGTGCACCTGGCAACCTCCAAAGCCTCTTCATGCAGTAGATCTTGCATTTCCTCATCTTCAAGTTCCGCAGAAGCATCTAAGAGAACATCTGTCTGACTCTTCATCTTTCCCTCTTCCCCATCTTCTAGTATTAGATTGAGATCGTGCGAAACCCCCGTGCCAGGTCCACAACATTTTGTTACTCAAAATGTTGTTATTGGGACACCACAATCATACAAATCAATGTATCTTCTGCTCCCGTTGTGAAAAACCACCACAAATATACTGTTAACGAGTTTTCTGAAGATTTCCCTTCTGATATCTGCTATCACCCCTCTGGAGCCTTGGTCTATCCCACTGAAGTCGTCGTCCTCCTCACACCGATCAAAGATGGCCATTACTGAACGAGGAAGCTCCAGCTCCTCCGCGATGGCCTTTTGCAGATCTCTCATGCTTTTCCATACCGAGCAATCCACATGGATAACCTTATCAAACTTGTTTTGTCTTGTTGATGATTTCAGGCGTTGAGCTACCAGATTGAGAACAGCCGATGCTCCAAATCCGTCCCAGCCCTTGAAGAAGATCAGATTTCCTTTGCTTGTGTCCTCCAAAACACCAAGTATCTCTCCTGCTGCAGCATCGATGTTTTTTGGCTCGATCTCTATCTCCTGCAGTGTTCAACAATAATAACACCAAATGAGGTTCGCCATTTTTAGCTTTCTTGCTGAAACTCTTTAATTTCAAACTACAATGTGCATCATAACTATGAAAAACCATGAATCAATTAATACATAACTTATTACTACAAATTAAAGCAAGGACCAAGTGGTGCATATAAAAGCATGGAAGTGAGTGATAACTGCATAATCACCAATCAAGTGTGTAAACAATTAAGTGCATTTATATTCTTGACTGTACCATCACTAAAAATCAAGATCCAAGTTACGCTCAGTAGCTAAAGAAACCGAAGTAGAACACAAACTGCAGCATTAATCACTGAAGATCAAGATGAGTCACGGATTACCTCTGGAGGCATGACGAATCGGACCAATCTTCCTTTTTGGCTATGATCTAGTTCTTGCTTACCGACAAGGGCAGCAGCTCCATGCGAAAAATTCCTTCCTTTCCTACACATTTGAACAAGGTAACATCATTCCTTGTTAAAGAATTAATGACTCCTACAGATTTGGAGAAGGGATTAACTAATCTGCAGATATGTATACAAAATGATTCAGGTTGGTACCTTGATAAATTGTGGTGCTGGCAGAAGCCTACAGAAGCAAAATAGATCGGGGAGGTAGAAACTGGAAGTTGGATGCAGACATGTGCCTCGAGTAGAAGGAATATGGATGTAGCTTTGCTAGCATTATATGCGTCTGCTTTGCGTGCTTTTTCTTTGTGCTTTGTCTCTCTAAATAAGAGCTGTGAATTCCTTGCTTCACACACACCACACGCAGCCATCATCATATTCTTTGCTTGCTGTGTTTAAAGACACACAGGGATACAAAGGTAAAGATAAAAATGGAATGTCACTTTGTTACACGTCATCCCGTCAGTTAACCAAGTTATGTATCAGGCTATGTCTCGTCAGTCTTGAGAACCAGAAAATGACGTTTTGGCCACTAAGACAACCTCTGAAACATAAATTTAATTAACTAATTTCAATGTGCATATACTTGGACACCATCTTCATGCCAAAAATTGCATTTTGGACCACATATTTTTACCATATTTGTAACTTGCGCTGCAGACTGTTAAAAACATCAAACCGGACAAGGTACCGTTGTTGTAAAATTAAACCTGACTAGGTAATAGAAAACTGAGCCAGTTCAGTGGTGCGGACCCACATGTCTGCTTCCATGCTGAGGCCGCCTCATTACTTTGCAACGTCAGGGCAACCTCACGCTAGTCAAGCCAACGTCTTCTGATGTTCTAAACCATGTTCTAGGGAGGTACCTTAAATATACAGTTTAGGAGATCTTTAGTTGAGGAGCGTTGGAACTCCTGGCTACACTTGATACGGAAGTTGATGGAGATTCAACTATCCGACCAATCTGATTCCTTTCACTAAAAATTAACCAGAAGTGGAGTGATTATGGTAAAATCTATGTATATGGATATAATTAATTCTGGCCCAATCCCAAGATCGATACATATTTGGAAAATTAAAGTTCCTTGCGTATCAAAAGTTTTATGTGGTTTGTCCACAAGCAAGTGATCCTCACCAAAGATAATTTACTAAAGCAACGTTGGGTAAGAAGTGCGATGTTGTTTTTGTGATCATAACGAAACAGTACAACACCTATTCATAGTTTGACCTCTCGCGAAATTACTTTGACAAAGCGATTCATATAGCCTTTAACATTATTCCTCCAGTTAGCATTGAAGCGTTATTTGGGGCATGGCTAGCTGGAGTAGATCATATTACTGTGTCTCATATTCGGGTTGGAATATGTGCGCTTGTTTGGGCTATATGGAGCTTCACGAATGGTATGATCTTTAACAGACAACATATTTTAACTTTCTTGCAGGTCATCTTCAGAGCTACGGCATGGATCCGTACGTGGTCCTTACTTACTCCTACGGACTCCAGGGAGCCTTTGGGGCGTCTTTGGTTGGGTGGCTCGCAGACTGCCTGCATGGGGCATGCAAATTTCAGCCTGTTTGGTTTTTCTGTGGGCTTCTCAGCCTGGCCCAACTGGTGCAAAAAGAGGCTTCTCAGCCAGGTTGAGAGGAACGCGAGAATCGGGTATATCGCTGATGCAGCATCGCGCCTGCATCCACGCCTCCACTTAAAACGAAACGGTATGTGTGACTGGCCTTGTTGTTTGCTGGAATTACTTGGAAAGTGCCACTAGCCTCCGGTATCTCTCTATCCTCTCCTCACAGATCGAATCAGAGGTAATTTTAAAGTAGGACCAGTCTTTTTAGAGGTTGTGCAAAAGCTTTACTCAGAGGAACCCCCCCCTCCAACCCCCGCGTCGCCTCCCGGCCAGGCGACCGGGCTCTCGTCGCCTCCCAGCCCTCCTCCCTCCCCCCCCTGCCCGCCGTCGGCCTAGGCCACAGGCCTTGCCCGCATGTTGCCAGCGGCGGCGGCCCAACCTTCCCCCGCATGGCGCCTCGGCTCGCTACGGCGGCCGACAGAGGTGCTCCTCGGTGACTATGGATCCGGTGGCGCTGACTCCCTAGGCGGCGCATCTTTGGGTGGCGTCTTGAGCGGTGGCGCGGTCGCTTGGCGGCGGGGCGACGCGGTGGCTAGCGCCGGGCCTTCCCGGCCCAGATCTGGGCCCTTCTCGGCTCGATCTGGGTCTGGGCGGGTGTGACGCCCGGATAATTAAGCTACAGTAACCCCACGTTAACGATGCCACGTCACCTCAGATTACTGTTGATAATCTCGCGTTAGTTCGAAACGATTTATATTCAAAATTTGAATTTAAGATTAAACAATTCAAGTTTTCAAAAGTCAAAACTAAATTGTTCCTAATGTGTCAAATAATCCTTAGTAAATGGTGGATAAATTATCTTTTAATAAAATATTTAAATGCACTAAAGTAATAGAAATGGCAGCAAAACAATTAATTAGATGCCTTTTATAAAGTTATAGTAATAAAACTAAATTAGTAGTGTGCCCAAAATAATTGTGGCGTTGGACTGATTAGTAATACTAATTTAGGTGCTTTGGATATTTTATAAAACTAAAATAAAAGAAACTATAAATGAAAACAGAAAATAATAAATAAAAGAAAAGGGAAAAACAAAACAAACAAAAGGAGAACAACAACCCCCTCTGGCCAACTGCCCAAAGACGCCATGGCCCAACTGGTCATCCAACCCACCTGCCGCTTGCCCAGCCCGCCCCATCTCACCCTTATCCCCATGGGCAACGAAACCCTAGCGGTTCCCACACCACTCGCCGCCCCCTCCCTCCCCGCGCCGATCCACTCGCTCCCCCACTCCCCCGATCCAGATCGGGATCGGGGCGACCACGACCCCGCCCCCGCCGACCGCTGCTGCCAGGAGCCCCCCTCGTCGGAACCACCTCGCCGCCCTCCCCACCGGACTCCCTCTGCCTCCCCTCGGTCCAGATCGGGGGATCGACCCCGATGCCGCCGCCCGGGACCACATCGCCGGAGCCGCCACCGCCGCCTTCACCTCGACCTCCCCGTCCTCGACCGGCCCCACTGGACTGCTTCTTCCTCGTCTCCTCGAAGTCCCTGACCGGATCTGGGCCGCGCCCCTGGCGCCCCCGGCGTCGCCGTCGTACACCGTCGCCGCCTCGTCCCGCCGCTGCTTCGACGGAGCCATCCACCGTCGTCGTCGCCTCCTCGTCCTCCTCCCCAAGCCCCGTTGCCCCGAACCATACGGACCCCTGTGAGCCGCTACCCCCTCTCCTCTCTCCTCTGCCTCGTTCCCGGCCGGCCTTGCAGACGCCCACCCGTGCCCGTGGCCGTGCCTGCCTCGCCCGGCCACCGCAGTTGCCCACCTTGCGCCCGCCTCGCCCGTGGCTGGCGCGCCCGTCTGTCAGCGCTCCGGCTACTTGCAGCCACCCCTGGCCGGCGCCCCTTGTGCCCGGTGGCTGCGCCGCCCATCGCCCGAATGGCCCGCTTGCTGGCGACCATCTGCGCCCGTTCGGGCTGGTGCCTGCTTCGCCCGTAACCCGTCTTGCCAAAGGCCTCTGCAGGCCAATGACCTGTGGGGCCCCACCCCCCCCCCCCAGAACGAGTTTTATAAAAAAAAGAGAAAAGGAAGTAATAATGAAAATAAATTAAAATAATTAATTAGCTAATTAACTAAATTAATTAAGTTAATTAATCATAATTAGATTGATTTAATCACTATTAACATAATTAACAACTATAGTTAAATTAACTAATCATTAACTAAACTAATTAGCACAGTTAGTTGGTTAGCGATCAATGACATGCTTGGGACCCACACGTCAGATTGACCCAGTCAACCTCATTGACTGCGGCGTCATGATGACGTCGGCAAGAACACTGTTCATTACGGATAATGTTATTTTAAAATAATTAAATAAATCCTAAAAATGATTTAAATCTTTTAAAATTAATATAAAATAAACCGTAGCTCAGATGAAAATACTTTCTACATGAAAGTTGCTCAGAACGACGAGACGAATCCGGATACGCAGCCCGTTCGTCCGCCACACATCCCTAACCTATCGAACTCGTAACTTTCCTCCTTAGGCTCCTCTGCCTGAAAACGCGAAACACCGGGAATACTTTCCCGGATGTATTCCCCCTTCACCGGTATCGCCTCATATCGCGTTAGGGCACGCCTAACATCACACATTGCTTTGTCATGCATCGTTATGCATCCATGCGCATTGTATTCATTGTTTCTTCCCCTCTTCTTCCGCTAGACACCGAGACCGACGCCTTCTGCTTTGCCCGTTCGACTACGGTGTTGGCGACCTCTCTCTTGCCGGAGCAACCAGGCAAGCCCCCCCCTTGATCACCGGATATCGCCTATTCTTCTCTATACCGCTTGCATTAGAGTAGTGTAGCATGTTCTTTGCTTTTAGTTAATCCTATCTTTGCATAGCACGCCCTTGCTACTCTTGTTGTTACCTTTACCGCTATCCTCTTGCTTAGTATAGGATGCTAGTGTTCCATCGGTGGCCCTACACTCTTGTTAAATACGCCATGCTATACCATTTGGCTGTGATCACTCCGGAGGTGATCACGGGCAAATACTATATACTTTACACTATTACATTACAGCAATCTTTGTTAGGAGATGGGGCTGAAAGGACGGTGGCTCCATCCCGGTAGAGGTGGGCACAGGTTCCCGTGACCCCGACTATTACTTAATGGCGGAGGCGGCAGGCAGGTTGAGACCACCTAGGAAAGAGGTGGGCCTGGCCTGGTCGGCGATCGCGGATACTTAACACGCTTTAACGAGATCTTGGTATTTGATCTGAAGTGCGGCCATTTGGTCTATACGCACTAACCAACTACGTGGGAGCAGTTATGGGCACTTTCGGCGTCGTGGTATCGGTAAAACGCCGTGGCGTCGGTGGCCCGGCGGCGGCGCGGATTGGAACGTAGGCCTGCTCTTGTATTAAGGGGCTAGTTACGCTTCCGGCAGCGTCATAGCGTCTTGGTGTGCTAAGGCGATGGGCCGGACCACTGTCGCTTAGGTTTAGACCGGCGTCTTTGGCCTCTCTGTTGTGCCTAGGTGGGGCTGCGGCGTGTTGATCTTCCTGGCGGGCATGACCCGAGAAAAGTGTGTCCGGCCAAATGGGATCAAGCGTGTTGGGTTATGTGGTGCACCCTGCGGAAGTTAATCTATTGAATAGCCGTGATCTTGATGAATGGGCGACTTGGAGTTGTACCTTGACCTTATGACAACTAGAACCGAATACTTAATAAAACACACCCTTCCAAGTGCGGATACAACCCGGTGGTCGCTCTCTATCGAGGTTACGAGGAGGGGGTCGGGGTAGGATTATGCTATGCGATGTTACTTGGAGGACTTGATCTACTCTCTTCTACATGTTGCAAGGCGGAGGCTGCGAGCGTAGTCTTCGACAGGATTAGCTATCCCCTCTTATTACGGCATTCTGCAGTTCGGTCCTTGATATGGCCCTTTACACATATATCCATGCATATGTAGTGTAGCTCCTTGCTTGCGAGTACTTTGGATGAGTACTCACGGTTGCCTTGTTCCCCTTTCCCCCCTTTCTTTACCCGATTGCTGCAACAGGCGATGGAGCCAGGAGCGAGGCCACCGTCGATGATGACTACTACACTGGGCGCCTACTACTACGTGCAGCCAGCGGAAGGCGACCGAGAGTAGTTAGGAGGATCCCGAGGCGGGAGGCATGCGCCTCTTCGTCTGTATCCCAGTTTGTGCTAGCCTTCTTAAGGCAAACTTGTTTAATTATGTCTGTACTCAGATATTGTTGCTTCCGGCTGACTAAATGCGTGATCGAGCACTTGTATTCGAGCCCTTGAGGCCCTGGCTTGTATTATGATGCTTGTATGACTTATTTATGTTTTAGAGTTGTGTTGTGATATCTTCCGTGAGTCTACGATCTTAATCATTACGCGTTTGCGTGTATGATTAGTGTATGATTGAATCGGGCGTCACAAGTTGGTATCGAGCCGATTGCTTGTAGGAATCCCCCTTCCACACTCCTTGGCCGAAGTTGAGTATAGCCGATGAAAATTGTTTTACTAACATGGTTGTGTGCCTTACGGGCCCACGTCGCCATTGGGTGGTACTAGGATCTTTTACTCCTCGATCTTTATTCTGGGACTCTAATCTCTCCCCTATTTGGGTTAAATGATTTTGCTAAAAAGACTAACTTTAGGTTCTCGAAAGATTTTCTCCCGGAGAGCCCTTCAGTCCAGATGATCACCGACTGCACCAGAAGATTTTGAAGATACTCTTCGATCATTCGCGAGACCCTTGTGGCCTCTGCCTTTTCAATTCTCTATTACCGATATATCCATATGGATAACGACATACACTTGTTATTCATACAATTACTCTGATTTTCTCTTGTTACTACAAGATGCGTCGAATGGCTCTTCGACTCTTAAGAATCCCTTGTACCACTGCCTTGTAGTTCCTTGCCACATAAACACCCCTACGGATAAATTGCTCGCACTTACCGAGTATCCGCCCATCCCTAGTTTTCCATATGTTTCACAAAGTCTTTGAACTACCATTCGGTCTTACGAAAATCTTGACAGCCTATTGCTCTTGAAATTCTTGCTTGCTTTCCATATGGTTAATCCCATAAGTCTAGTAATCTAATTTACATACTTTGTCACTATCATTTTTGAGTCCATTGGTTCAATAAGTTGTGAATGTTCACAATCGTCAATCGAGTCCTAGGATTATCATTCCGGCTCAGACATCATTTTTGAACATGAGCTGGTTCTCGACCAAACTATTTGTCGTCAATTGTGCCTCTGGTCTATCCAACTTATCCATCCTTGATCAAAGCGACTGCTTCTGATCCTCTGTTTTGGAAATCGAAATTCCTTTGTTATCTAAGCATCAAATTATTCAGAGGTTCTATAATATGATGTCCGTGCATTCTTCTTCCTGCACGGTTGAGTACCGATGCTCACATCAGATCCCTTGTGGACCATCGGTTCCTTTGTTGGATTTTATCCAAGCGATTGTCCTTCATATTGAATAACCTTGAGAGCCTTTCCATGGGTATATACTGCCTTTGGTAAATTGTATCATCTGCCTTTGAACAATGCTCTACTTTCGAGCTTGTGTTACTTACTCCTGAAGTTTGTGGTATATGTTCCTAATAGACCTTGATGGGTCGAACCTATGCCTTTTCTAATCATGTGAACCCGGAAACTACTACGGGTCATTCTCTCTTGATGTTATGTCAAATAAAATTTCAACACTACAGCTTCATCGAGCGTGAGAAGTGAATGAAGGATTATACATTGAAGAAGTGGAGTCAACCTTGAACCTTGTGTTCATGCCCATGGACACGATGTAGATCTTATCATTAAAAGCTTCTCTTAAATTAATTATTCCCTTGGTATAAGGTCATCTTATATCTGGGATCTGGCCTTTTTGCAATCGTGGTTCCGACCATGTTCTCCTTTAAATACCATTTCTCGTGCAAGTTTAAGAACTTGTCTTCTGCAGAGCAATGCCCCAGTCCAACCTCTACTTTGATCTGTCATCGAGTATTACCCCCTGGTATCTCGAGATTATCATGGAACTGCATAACTTTTTATGAGTTCATCAAGTACTACCTTCTCACTGATTCTAATTTGTCACGGGCTCACGAGTTATTAAAAACTCAAAGACACCGATAACTGAATCGAGTTCGCATTGCGAATCAACAAGTATTTGTACCCTTCACTGCTTACAACTTTATTAATCCTTCAAGTCATTCCTAGCCTGATCGGCTATAGCATTATTGAGCTAATTTTAACTGTGCTACCCGGTCCTTCTTCCCGGAGCACAATTTTCGACGATGAACTAACCTTACGTCAATCATCATCGTCATATCATTTCGCCTTGAACAACAAGCTTGGTTTCGAGTTTGTGTCGTACCCATGGTTCCAATAACTTTATGCTTCATCATTCAGATGACTTGATGTCATCGCCGATCAGTTACATCTTCTCGAAACCTCTCGACTAATGTGTCATGATCATCATCAGCATTCTGAGATCTTCTAGGGTATCAATTGAATTCATGATGAGAAATACCATCCTTGCCCTCGATGAATTCTATTATCATCGACCACTTTATTACCTTCCCACCAACACAGCTTGTTCGTGTTTGGTGTTGTACCTTGAGTTCCCTGCCATCCAGCAATTGTTCTCCTTTACTCGGAACATTACCATCTCTTATGTCATCAATGTTGTGAGAATTACACCACCTCTTAAGAATTTGTGATACAATGATGCTTCCCACCATCACCATTCTTTCTTGGTCCTCGTGTTGATTCCAACGGTGTACCAACAAGTGAGCGGTGTTGTTTGAATTCTGCCCTTCTAGCAACCCTATTGCTTTGAAGTTAATGGTCGGCCGTTCATTATTAGACATTTGATTATTGAATCACCATTCCGACGTTGGTTGTGCAACCCAGCCCATATTTCGGGTGCACCTTTCAACCAATGTTTAATTGTGTATGTTTTCCTCGAGCATACATCATTATACCATTTGATCGACAAATGTTATCTCCTTGTTCACATAATTGCGAAATCCATCTTTTGTTAATCTCGATGAATTGTCGCTGATTCCATCAACCACCTCCTCACCCTCTCGTTGGTTTACCGATGAACTCTTGTTTCAGAACTAGCTTCCATAAGTTCATCTCCCGAGAATCTTCGATGTCATCTCGTCAATTTGTATCGCACCTTTTCTCCTCAAGCATCGTGAGTTTGAGGTATCCTAACACCAATCAGATCTGAATCTCGGTCAGATATGATGGTTAGAACATTTTTTCAAGAGTTATAACACTGGTCTTTTATGACCCGGTAAGGTGATGACATGCCCAGCACACCTCGCCGGATGACCTGCTGTTATAGTTTCCTTATTAGCAAGGTTAGCCATTCTTCCATGAGGAAAATTGTAAGACTTATTCTATAAGTTGTTCCTGATGAATCCTTTGAGTATTCAAAATCTGACCTTTGCTTGAAAACCATGTCAATGCTATCTCAAAGCATGTCTGCGATAAAAGTGGCGTAAGCGGTATTGCAATGGTAGGAAACAAGGCCTAGGGTTCATACATTCACTAGTGCAAGTTCTCTCAACAATAATAACATAACTAGATCATATAACTATCCCTCAACATGCAACAAAGAGTCACTCGAAAATCACTAATAGCGGAGAAAAAACGAAGAGATTATTGTAGGGTATGAAACCACCTCAAAGTTATTCTTTCCGATTAATCCATTGCGGTATTCCTATAAGTGTCACAAATAGCCCTAGAGTTCGTAGTAAAATAACACCTTAAGACACAAATCAACCAAAACCCTAATGTCACCTAGATACTCCAATGTCACCTCAAGTATCCGTGGGTATGATTATACGATATGCATCATACAATCTTAGATTCATCTATTCAAACCAACACAAAGAACTTCAAAGAGTGCCCCAAAGTTTCTCTTTGGAGAGTCAAGGCGAAACGTGTGCCAACCCCTATGCATAAGTTCACAAGATCACTTTGAACCCGCAAGTTGATCGACAAACATACATCAAGTAGATCACGTGATATCCCATTGTCACCACAGATAAGCACATGCAAGACATACATCAAGTGTTCTCAAATTCTTAAAGACTCAATCCGATAAGATAACTTCAAAGGTAAAACTCAATCCATTACAAGAGAGTAGAGGGGGAGAAACATTATAAGATCAAACTATAATAGCAAAGCTCGCGGTACATCAAGATCATGCCAAACCAAGAACACGAGAGAGAGAGAGAGAGAGATCAAACACATAGCCACTAGTACATACCCTCAGCCCGAGGCGAACTACTCCCTCCTGCGTCATGGAGGCGTCGGGATGATGAAGATGGCCACCGGTGATGGATTCTCCCTCCGGCAGGTGCCGAACGGGCTCCCAAGAGGTTTTTCGTGGATCTGAGAGGCTTGCGGCGGCGGAGCTCCCGGTCTAGGTTATGTTTCGGGTTTTTTTTGTATTAATAGGAGGGTTTGGCGTCGAGAACAAGTCAGGAGGACCCATGGGGTGTCCACGAGGCATAGGGGCGTGCCCTAGGGAGTGCGCCCTGCATCCTCGTGGGCCCCATGGTACTCTCTCCGATAACTTTTTGTTCCAGTATTTTTATATTTTCCAGAAAAAACCTCCGTTGATTTTCAACGCATTCCAAGAACTTTTATTTCTACACAAACAACACCACGGTAGTTCTGCTGAAAACAGCGTCAGTACGGGTTAGTTCTAACCAAATCATACCAAAATCATGTAGAAATATTATAAATATGGCATGAATACATAAAAAATTATAGATACGTTGCAAACTTATCGGGTAGCAGCCGCGCCCAGTGGCTCCATCAGGAGGACCGCCTTCGCGCTCACCTTGCGGACCGCCGTCTTCTTCATCTGCTTAACCGAGCCGCTCAGGCTGTTGCTACGGCCACCCGAGGCCGGAGACCGCACAGAGGAGAGCTGCGAGTAGTTGGGGGACAGGCCCCAAGGTGAGCGACCACCTGCCCTCCCCACGAGATCCCCGAGGCCGCGCTGCGGGCGACATCAACAAACCCAGGTTGGAGCCGTACTAATTTGGGATCGACAGCTCCATGTCCTCAGACGCCACCGCCTTCCTTGGCGCAGGCGCCGCTGGGCCCGGCACGGAGATGCCCAGCTTGTTCCAAGCCGCGGTGTCGATGGAGTCGTCGCCCATGCTAGCATCTTGTTCCTTGTCCATGTCTTGGTCCAGATCTTTGTCTTGGTCATCCGGGCCCTTGCCGTTGTTGGGAAGAGGAGGAGGTGGGAGCACAGGAGCACCCCGAGGAGGAGGGGCCAGCTCCGGCTCCAGTTTGATGGTGTAGCCCATGCCGTTGAACCAAATCGGCATCGCAGGCGGAGCTTGGCAAGGTTGCGACATGCAAAGCGCATGCACACCGGCCCCGAGCGGATCAGCGAGAGCTCGTCGACCACTATGGACCGGCCAATCATTGTGGTGTCTGGCATCAGCCAATCCACCCCCCTCTGCTTCGGCGGCACCCCCACATCTTGACCTACACCTCTGGCATGGATTGACCTTAGGCGCATCGAGGACCGCATCACGAATGTCTGCCATGATGCTGGTGATGGAGAGGAACAACTTGTCGTTGCGCGTCGCCATCCGCAGCATGACCAGATCGGGGAAGACCACCGAGAAGGATTCATTGTCGATCTGCGCAACTTGCCAGTCCCACGAGCCCTCGAACAGGGTGCGGCAGCTCCGCCTCCAGGATCTCCTTAGAGTGTGTGCCTGGTGCGCAGACACGAAGGCCGTGTTGGCACCAAGCAGGCCACTGTGGCTCCTCATCCGCCTCCTCATCATACTAGGGCCAGAAAAAGCCCTCCCCTGCGAGCAGCGTGGCCCATGTAATGGAGCATAAGTGGCTTGCCACAGCGTGGGGTAATAGCCGAGGCATGGTCGTCTGGCTGCACAACACACACACCGCTTGAAGGTGCAGTTGACCTGGTAGTGTCCCGTGCCCCTGCACTTGAAGCACTCCGGGCCGTCCGCCTCCTCGACTGGGATTGGATCTACAGCCGTGCCCTTGGAGGAAGAAGGCCCCGCCAGTTGATGCTGAGGAGGAAGTTTGGAGGCCGCCTGCCCCGAGGCCTTGAACTTCTTCTTCTTGGCGTAAAGTCGCCCGGCCTTCGCTGCAGTACAGGTGTTGCATGTCTTTCCGCTTCAGCTCCAAGCCCCACTTCTTGTGCTCCTCCTTCTTTTTCTTCTTGTGCTCCTGCTCCTTGCCACCAGGGGCGGTGGCCCCCAGCCACACCTTCCTCACAGGCACGCTCCGCCGCCCGCGCTTTGGCTTGAGCCCGCAGCTCGCGCTCCCGTCGTCTCTCCGCCTCCGGATCTGGATTCAATGGCACCATGCGACGATCCGCCTTGGAACCCATCACCACCACCTCGGCGAAGGAGCGCACAGGGGGGGGGAGGAGGCAGAGGGGAGGAGAAGGAACGAGCGGATCTGACGAAACGCCGCACTTGAAAGGCAGTGGCTGAAAACCCTAGTGAGCAGTCTAGGGAACCCCGGTGAATCCACAACTACTTAAGTACCTGCACCCCTGGGCTTGGGCTGAGAGGAGCGCCCACGGGCTGTGTCAACTGGGCCTCGGCCCCTTTAGACACGCGTGGCCCCACTGAGGGCGGCCACCGCGCTCCCTGGGCCGAGGCAGGCGCAGACACAAGGGGGATGCCCACCGGCCCACTCGAGCCCATCAGCCCACAGGAGCCAGCCAAGCCAACCCTAGGCGAGACAACCCCCCGAGTCCGTCATCGCCGTCACCGGCCCTGCCGGCGCCGCCACCGGCCCTGCCGGCGCCGCCACCGGCCGCAGCAACCCAGGCTGAGAAGCCTGCATCCTCCTCCGACCTTCCCGAGCCACACGAAGCAGCCCAGCGGTAGATCCCACACCGGCGCACCCGCTCACGACGCGCGCCGCGACACCTTGTTGTTGCACAGCACCGCCAGCGCGAACACGCTTCTGCGCCGCGCCCGGCTTTAAAGGAGCCCCAAGCTCCTCCGCACGTGCCACGAACTCACCGACCGAAGTCAGAGCCCTGACGAGCCCCGCTTCCACCGCCGCATCGTCCTCCTCCGACTCCTCGTAGGAGCTCGCATCTGCTAGAGCTTAGAAGCGGCTCCCTGACCACCCCGAGGCCGGAGCAGGGCACGGGCCATGCCCAAGGCACAGCGAGGGTCGCGCCGACCGCGAGGCCGACCGGACCACCGTCCACATCGCCGTGTCGCCGGTGCCGCCGCCCAGATCTGCGGTGCCCGCCCCGTCGCCCTTCAAATCGCCTGTCCGTACAGGAGCCGTCGTGGCTAACCTATCCATCTTCCTCTCCGGTGCATGTGTCTTCAAGTCAGTAGCAATCAGTGTCCTGTATATGAGGCACTCCATAACTATATTGTGGCTCATATTGTCAAGCTGAACAACCCCTATGCACTTGGCAACCTCCAAAGCCTCTTCATGCACTAGATCTCACACTTCCTCAACTTCACATTCAAGAGAAGCAGATAAGCGAACATCTGTCTGACTCTTCATCTTTTCCTTTTCCCCATCTTCTAGTATGAGAGCGATCCGAAATATCCTGTGCCAGGTCCACAACACTTTGTTACCCAAAAGTGATATTACTAGGACACCACACTCCATACAAATGAATGTATCTATTGCTTCCGTTGTGAAAAACCACCACAAATCTACTGTTATAGAGCTTTCATCTGCTATCTGCTATCACCCCTCTGGAGCCTTCATCTATTCCACTGAAGTCGTCATTCTCGTCCCACCGATCAAAGATGGCCATCACTGATTGCGGAAGCTCTAGCTCCTCCGCTATTGCCTTTTGCAGGGCCCTCATGCTTTTCCACACGGAGCAATCCACATGGATAACCTTATCAAACTTGTTCGATCTTGTTGATGATTACAGGCGTTGGGCTACCAGATTGAGAGAACGGCGGATGCTCCAAATCCATCCCAGCCCTTGAAGTACATCACATTTCCTTGCTTGTATCCTCCAAAACACCAATTATCTCTGCGGCTGCAGCATTGATATTTTTGACTGGAGCTTTATCTTCTGCAGTGTTCAACAATAATAACACAAAATGAGGTTCGCCATTTTTAGCTTTATTTCGCAACTCTTTCATTTCGAACTACAATGTGCATCTTAGCTAAGAAAAATCATGAATCATTATGACATAACTTACTAACACAAATAAAAACATGCAAGTGAGTGGTAACCGCTTATTCACTGATCAAGTTTGTAAATAATTAAGTACTTTTATATTCTTGACTATACCATCACTAAAAAGTCTAGATCTGAGTTGAGCTTGTGCGAACTAGCGGAACATCTTGCCTTCTCAGGCCGGCGGCTTCGTGTTATATAGATGGGCGCACCTCCCATGACAAGCGCATACATTCGGTTGAGATTACATTCTTGGAGATAAAGAAAGGAGGTAGAGATAAGAGGTACATGAGATAAACATTATACTCTAACTACCTAACCAACTCCTATGATCGCCCCATGGAGATATCGCCAGCCATGTAGATATTGATGTGTTTAACACCCTCCCTTAATCACAACTCCATTAAGTTGAGATTATACTTGAAGTTTTCAAAACTCTTGACCGCCAATGCCTTTGTGAATCCATCTGCAATTTGATCACTGGAATGCACAAAAGCGGATGTCAAGTTGTTTGTGAGCCACCCTCTCTCTGAAAAAATGAAAATCTATCTCAATGTGTTCGGTCCTGGCATGAAACACTGGATTAGCTGAGAGATAGGTAGCACCAAGGTTGTCACACCACAAACATGGAGTTTGTTTACTTCTTATACCAAGTTCCTTGAGCATGGATTGAACCCATATGATTTCAGCTGTGGCATTTGCCAATGCTTTATATTCTGCCTCTGTACTAGATCTGGAGACTGTAGCTTGCTTGCGAGCACACCATGAAATTAAGTTGGGTCCAAAGAAAATAGCAAAACCACCAATAGAGCGTCTATCATCAAGGCAGCCTGCCCAATCAGAATCAGAGAATGCACCGACAAGTGTAGAGGATGACTTGCTAAAATTGAGACCCATGCTTAATGTGTTTTTGACATATCTAACTATCCGTTTGGCAGCAGTCAAATGAACAGTTGTAGGTGCATGAAGGAACTGACATACTTTGTTGACAGCAAAAAAATATCAGGCCTAGTAAGAGTAAGATATTGAAGAGCTCCTACCAAGCTTCTGTATTTTGTGCTATCCTCTTGAGTCAAGAGAGTCCCTTGTGTGAGAGATAACTTTTCTGAACTAGATAGTGGAGTAGGTGTAGGTTTACAACCCTATAGACCAGCTTTTCTTACCAAGTCAACTGCATACTTTTCTTGGGAGAGATGAAGTCCATCCTTGTGCCTCTTTACTTCAATCCCAAGAAAATAATGCAAGTCTCCAAGATCCTTCAAGGCAAAGTCTGCACTCAAATCTTTTAACAACCCTGTGATAGCTTCATCAGACAAGCTTGTCACAATAATATCATCAACATATATCAAGACAAATATGCATGTGTTGAATTTGTTGTAGATGAACAGGGAGGTGTCAGACTTTGAAGGAACAAAACCAAGTTTTTGCATTTTGTGACAGAGACGGGAGTACCATGCTCTTGGTGCCTGTTTCAAACCGTAAAGTGCTTTGTCCAACTTGCAGACATGAGAGGGCGCACTTTTACTTATGAACCCAGGAGGTTGTTTCATATATACCTCCTCTTCCAGAACACCATGAAGAAACGCGTTCTGAACATCAAGTTTCCTGAGACTCCATCCCCTGGAAACGGCAATAGACAAAACAAGACGGATAGTGGCAGCTTTAACAACTGGACTAAATGTGTCCTCGTAATCTATGCCATACCGTTGTTTGAAACCCTTTACCTTGAGCCTAGCTTTGTAGCGATCAATAGTTCCATCAGATTTCCTCTTTATTCTGAATACCCACTTGCAATCAATTAAATTTTTACCTTGTTGTGGGGAACCAAATGCCAAGTTTTATTTTTCTTGAGTGCCATGTATTCTTCATTCATAGCATTTTTCCATCTTTCATCACCAAGTGCTTCCTGAAGCGTCTGGGGTTAACCTGGTTCACCTGTAGAACAGACCATACCATATTTGGTTATGTGTTTATAATTAACAGGATGTATTACCCCATGCTGGAGTCGTGTACGTCGTGACGGTGCAGCATCGGGTGCAGCATCGGGATCCTCGGCCACAGAAAATCCCGAGGCAGAAGCTCCTGTAGCAGAACCTGCTCCCGCCGGATCTTCTGTGACAGTTTGATCAAGTGCAGCATGTTCTGTAGGCACAGAAGATCCCGGAGCCTCATCATTGGTGGATGGCGGCAGATCAGCCTCGAGATGGACGCCAGTCTTGATGCGGCGCATGGGCGCCTGAGAGTCCACGCCGGTCCCGCAGCGAATCCGGACCCGTGTCGGGTCGGCGAATCTAATCGCGCCCGGCTTATGCGTGACCGACTGGTCACGGAAGCGCCGCGCCGTCTGGCGAGCCACAGGCTGCCGCGTGTCAAACGGGGGTTGGCGCGGAGAGACGCTGGAGCCGCCACCAGTTGGAGCGTGACGCGCGTCGTGCGCTGGGCTGGAGACAGCCGCACGGTCGGCTGGCGCTGTCGCCTGCGCGTCTGGCGCGCCTGCCGGCACCGATCCCAAGGGGGATCGACTGGACTGCTGCTGCGGAGCCAATCCCGGGGAGGATTTGCCTCCTGGATGCAGACACATGCGATATGGGACTGCCGGCGCGTTTTTTTCACTGATTTCTTCATTATTTTCGCTGCTGTCTCCTGGAACATCATCAAAAAACTCATGCACACCATTAGTAGCAGGATTAGTCAACATTTGATCATCATAATTCGGACCCCCTTGATCAATGGTGGTAAGATGAGTAGGTAGGAGGAGAATTTCTTCTCGGAGGCGAGCACCAGCGTTTGGGTGTAAGTTGGCGAAAGGAAATTTTGTTTCGTCCAAAACAATGTCACGGGATATATAGACACGGCCAGTGGATATATCTAAACACTTGACACCTGTGTGTTGAGGCTATACCCTAGAAAAGCACATTGTTTTGAGCGACGCATGAGTTTTCTTTTGTTGTATGGGCGAAGATTGGGCCAAGAAGCACACCCAAAGACGCGAAGAGATTTATAGTCTGGTTTGGTGTGAAGAAGTCTTTCTACTGGAGTTTGATTATTGATGACTCGACTAGGAAGCATATTAATGATGTGAACAGCAGTAAGAAAGGCCTCATCCCAAAACTTGAAGGGCTTGGAGGCTCCTGCCAGAGAGCTAGCCCGACCTCAACTATGTGTTTGTGCTTCCGTTCAAGCGGAGCCATTCTGTTGATGGGCATGAGGGCATGAGACATGGTGTGATATGCCAAGTGTTTGGAAGAAAGAGTTGAGTTTTCATACTCTCCCCCACTCCGATTGGACTGCAATAATTTAGCTATCAAATTTTCGTTCAACCAAGGCTTGAAAGTTTTGAAACACTTGAAATACATCGGATCTCTTTTTGAGAAGGTAAATCCACACAAACTTGCTATAGTCATCTATAAAGCTGACATAGTACTCATGTCTACCAACAGAAGTGGGAGCGGGACCCCACACATCAGAAAAGATCAATTGAAGTGGTTTGGTAGAGACACTAGTAGATACTGGATCTGATGATTGATGACTTTTAGCACATTGACAAGAATCACAAATAGTTTCGACATTTGGCTCACCAACAAATGGGAGTTTATTTTTCCTAAGCAATCTTTCAACTAAAGAAAAAGCAGCATGCCCTAATCGATCGTGCCACCGTGTTGTGAAACTTTGACAACACCATTGACTTGTTTATTGAGTCTCCTAAGCTCCGGAATCAACGGGTAAAGCCCTCGAACACATCTACCTCGATAGAGAACCTTCTTCGTGGCCTGGTCCTTGATCAAAAAGAAATAAGGATGAAATTTGAGGAAAACATGATTGTCAAGGGCAATTCTATGAACAGGGAGGAGACTTTTAGCAGCACTAGGGACATGCAAAATTTTCTTGAGATGAATTGGACGGTGAGGGGTACGAAAAGTAGAATGACCAATGTGACAAATATGCATACCTTCTCCACTTGCCGTATGGATGTGATCTTTGCCACGATACTTGGCTTTCATCGTGACCTTCTCAAGCTCATTGGTGATGTGATTGGTGGCGCCGCTATCAACGTACCAATTCGTGTCGATGCCGTAGGATCCATCGGCGGCAGCAGCCACTTTTTCTTCATCTTGGGAGTCTTCGTCATCTTCATCATAGCGATACCAGCAATCCTTGGCGGTGTGCCCTGGCTTACCGCAAATTTGACAGCGAGGCATCTGGTCGGGCCCGAGGTGGACCGCCGCCGCGGCGACCGCGGGATGCACCAGAGCGGCTGTTGCCGCCGCCGCTGTTGCCGCCACTGTCGTGTCCTCCAGATCGCCCCTTGGCGCGGGAAGAGCCACGGCCACGTGATCCACCACCACAGCCACGCACCGCGGCGTTGGCGAAGGCGGAAGCCGCCGCTGCCCGAGTGATTAAACTGAGCCATGCGCTGGTCGAAGTTGCTGAGCATGGCGTAGAGCTCGTCGAGGGAGACCGGCGTGACGCGTGCGTCGAGGGCGGAGACAAGGGGCTGGTAGTCGATGTCAAGGCCGTGGATGATGTAGGAGATGAGTTCGTCGTCTTGGATGGCCTTCCCCGCAGCGGCAAGCTGGCGGCGAGTCCACGAGAGAGGCGAAGTAGGCGGCAACCGTCTGGTTGCCCTTCTGCGCGTTGATGAGCGCCGTCCTGATGTTATTCACGCGGCTCATGGACTGCGAGGAAAACATACCTGCCACCGCTGTCTAGAGCGCGTGCGCCGTGGTGACCGTGGTCACGCGATCAGGAACCTCCTTGGAGAGGGTGCTGAGCAGGTAGCCCAACACCTGTTGATCCTCCCGGACCTAGATTGGGTGGAGAGGGTTGGGCTCAGTGCGTTCTTTTGCCATCCTTGTCCTTGGTGACATGAAGCCTGGCCGGCTCCGGTGTGGTGCCGTCGACGTAGCCGAAGACGCCGGCGCCCGCGCAGATGGGGAAGTAACCTGCGTGCGCCCGAGCACGTGGTTACGTGCGTGTTAGCTTCTCGGTGACCTGCCCATTGAGGGTGGTCTGGGAAGCACCGGAGAAGGAGGAGGAAGACATGGCTAGGCTCGGTAGATGGGATCTCAGTAGATGGGAAGAGATGGGGCTCTGATTACCATGTGCGAACTAGTGGAACGTCTTGCCTTCTCAGGCCGACGGCTTCGTGTTATATAGATGGGGCGCACCTCCCATGACAGCGCATACATTCGGTTGAGATTACATTCTTGGAGATAAAGAAAGGAGGTAGAGATAAGAGGTACATGAGATAAACATTATACTCTAACTACCTAACCAACTCCTATGATGCGCCTCATGGAGATATACGCCAGCCATGTAGATATTGATGTGTTTAACAGAGCTCAGTAGCTAAAGAACGAAGTAGGACACAAAATGCAGCATTACTCACTGAAGATCAAGGTGAGCGATGGATTACCTCTGGAGGCATGACGAACCGAACAGGATCTTCCTTTTTGCCTATGATCTAGTTCTTGCTTAGTGACAAGGGCAGCAGCTCCATGTGAAAAATCCTTCCTTTCATACACATTTGAACAAGTTAACATCACTCCTCGTTAAAGAATGAATGACTCGTACAGATTTGGAGAAGGAATTAACTGATCTGTAGATATGTATACAAATTGATTTGGGTCAGTACCTTGATAAATTGGGGCGCTGGCAGAAGCCTAGATAGACTACAGAAGCAAAACAGATCGGCAAGGTGGACAAGGAAACTGGAAGTTGCATGTGAGTGAATTATGCATTGCGTAGAAGGAATATATTGATATTCCTTGGATCTGGTTTGCACGCTTTTCTTTGTGCTTTATCTCTCTAAACAAAAGCTGAGAATTCTTTGCTTCTGACAAACACCACATCCATCATCAGATTCTTTGCTTTCCGTGTTTAAAGGAACACAGGAAATAGTAAAGGTAAAGATAAAAATGGACTGCTACATATTGTTGCCTGTCATCCCGTCAGTTAACCAAGTTATGTATCCAGCTATCTCCCGTCAGCCTTCAGTAACAGAAAATGCCGTTTTGGCCACTGAGACTACCTCTGAAACATATATTTCGTTAACTATTTTCTATTTGCATATACTTGTACGCCATTTTCATATAGCCAATTATTTTTACCACAGTTGTAACTTGCACTGCAGAATTTTAAAAACATCAAACCGGACCAGGTACCGTTGTCGTCAAATTCAAACCGGACCAGGTAATAAAAACCCGAGCCAGTTCAGTGGTGTGGACCCACATGTATGTCTGCTTCCATGTTGAGGACGCCTCATTACTTTGCCACGTCAGGGCAACCTCACTCAAGTGAAACCTATGTTTGTTGATCTGAAGTTCTGGACCATGTCCTGAGTGTCAGTCAATATTTGTCAGTCTACCAACATTTCCGATTACCAATGAGCAATCGTTTGAGACAACCTGCAAATGGAATGAAGGAAAGAATTACCAAAATTTCACTAACTAAAAACTTGGAAGCAACTCTACTTCTGTTTCTTTCTTCCCTTAAGTTAAGAAACATGGGCAGCTCCTGGCAGGGATCCAAACTTTCAAGAAAGGATGCATCTGGAGAGTAGGGATGGGCGAAAAATTAATATTTGGACTGATTGTTGGATACCCAATAGTTCTTCTCGCAAGGTGATAACGGTTTGTGGAAATCAGATTCTCACAAAAGTTAATGAGCTTATTGACCCATCTTGAATTGAATGGGATGAGCAGCTGATTAGAGACAATTTCTGGCGCATTGATGCAGAACGAATTCTGCAAATCCCTCTACACCATCAGATCCCAGAGGATTATGTGGCCTGGCATCTAACAAAAATGGAGTGTTCTCTGTAAGGTCGGCCTACTATAATCAGTGGGAGGAAACGTATATACGTAATGGTCCAGCTGAGAGTACCCATAGTGGGTCATCATCACACCAGGTTTGGAAAAGATTGTGGGATCTCAAGTTACCAGGCAAGATAAAAATATTTTTATGGAGGTGCCTTCACAACACAATCCCTTGCCTTTGTGTTCTGGCCAATCGTCATGTTGGGAATGTTGCACAATGCCCAACATGTATTGCTCATCTATTATTTAAGTGCAACCGCGCAAGGGAGATCTGGGCAAGCTTGGGTATTGAGCATGAAATATTGGACGCTACCCTGGTGGACCGTTCGGGGGCAGGCGTCATAGAGTTTTTGCTCTGCGACAAATCTTTTGATGTCGGAGTTCTCTAATCCAGTGGAGATGGTGGAGTTGCTCGGGACAACGTGCTGGTATATCTGGTGGCAGCGCAGGATGTTCGTTCGAGGAGAATCAGTTCAATCCCCTCGCCGAACTGCAATGGCTATCAAGCCCGGGTGCTAAATTATGTACGCGCCGCTGGACGATGTATCACACAGGTAGCCATGAAGGCCTTCCCGTCAAAAAAATAAACATGGGCAGCTCCTTCTAAAAAAAGTATAATCCAGTTACAAAACGGTGATGGCTTACAGCATTAACACGGTCTTTACTTGTAACAAATACATGTTCTTTAAATTCCTCTATCAAGGAACGGAACGCCTTAATTCACAGCAAAGAGAGAAGCAGAAACACTGCTACCAAATTCATGAACTCTCTCTTTTTTTTGGAAAAGGAGGATGTACCACCAGCCTTTGCATCTGGACGATGCTTGCAGTCACATTATTAATTATTCAAAAAAATCATACAAGATGATACATCAATAAGCCTGAAGCCTCCATCTTGTAGCGCTGTTGCTACTCCTATCCCCTTGATGAAGGTGTGCGAATGTCCGGGCCTAATACTAAGCAGGCGTCGCACCAAAGCCCTAACATCTAAAGGCGGGTGTCCCATCAAGCCACTACCTGGATTGGGTCCCACACCGGTCCAACACACTCCCAGTGAGCACCGCACGCTGAATTGACAAACCGGACAAGGTACCCTTGTTATAAAATAAAACCTGACCAGGTAATAAAAAACCGAGCCAATTCAGTGGTGCGGACCCACATGTCCGCTTCCATGTTGAGGCCGCCTCATTACTTTGCCACGTCCGGGCAACCTAGTTCCCTTGCTGACCAACCCCCCTCTGCCTGTGCGCGCTGCCGGGCAAAACCCGGCCAGCCTGGATGGTGGCAAGGGCTTCTCCGTCCTTGCCTGGGGGTGGCGGCACAAAACGCTGGATTTAGGTGGCGGCGGGGTACAGGTGCGGGGCGCGGTGGTGAGTCAGTGTGAGCTAGCACGGTTTTGACGCAGTGCCGCCCGCATGGAGGTCTCTGTGGTGATGTCGTCTTCCGTGGTGGCGGCGGCTCGTCGTGAGGCTCGGGCTAGCGGTTGAGGCGGGCGGGCCGGCGGGGGGTGGCGGCAGCGAGGCACACGTCCGGGGTCTTAGAGTATAAAGTCTATTCGTATTGTAATCTATCTCTATTAGTCTAGCCTTGGAGCCCAAGCTTTGCAATCTATATAAACAGCCCTTGAGGCCCCAATCAATACAATAATTACTTCTCCAATATGTCAATCTATCATGGTATCAGAGCCTAGGTTTTCCGCTTTGGTATGGCTCCGCCACCCGCGCCGCCGCCCGGCCGATTCGGCCCCTCTTCTCCATGGCGAGTTCCGCGCCGCGGCGCCCATCCCTACCTCTTCCTCTACAACTACCCAAACACCTTCCCCCAAAACCCGTCATCCACCGCTCCCGCGCCACCAGCTTCGTCGACATGGCCTCCTCAGCATGATCCTTGGACTGGCCTCGTCCAGGCTTGGTCGATGCCTTGGTCGGCCCCCTCGTCGTATGGTGCCCCTCCTGCGTACACGAGCACGTGGAGCCCCGGTCTTCGTCCAGCCACCGGCTCTCCGGGACTCCTTGGACCCAGGCCGCCGGCGCACGTCTACACCGCCACTCTCACTCCGCCTACCCGGCAGCCGGGACTGCCGTCGCCCTCCAACACCATGCCGGTCTTCTCGGCAACATGCAGGCCCCAATCGCATACTACCCATCCGCTATCCCCTCGTCAACATGCAAGCTCCTGGCCCCTCTGCTCCTCCCCAACAGCGGCTTGGGACCAAGCCGCCTTCATCAACGCCATGAACAATTTTGTCCTCAGCAGCGCTTGAGTCTGGATTGGATTTTTGATTCTGGTGCATCAAATGCATATGTCTTCAAATATGAATTTATTGTCAGCCTGTTTTCCTTCTGCTTTTTCCACTATCACCATTGGCGATGGCTCCACCATCCCTGTTTCATGCACCGGTCACTCTTACATCCCTTCCTCTCATGCCAATTTTCTTCTCCATAATATTCTTGTGGTTCCTTCCATCATCAAAATCTTATTTCTGTTAGAGAATTTTGCATTGACAACAAAGTTATCCTGGCCTTTGACCCTTTTGGTTTTGTCTGTGAAGAATCGACAGCAGGCGGTCCTCGCTCGGTACAATAACCGCAGGCGACCTTTATCCTCTTCATGGCGCGCCCACATCCACCCCTCGTGCCATGCTCGCATCCGTTGATCTATGGCATCGTCGCCTCGGTCATCCCAGCAAAAACACTTTGACGTCTTTACTTCAAGAATTTTGTATCCCTAGTTCTAGGAGTCCCCATAATCCCTCTCTCTGTAATGCATGTCAATGCGGCAAACATGTTAGATTACCTTTTGGAACCTCTACTACCATTAGTACTTTTCCTTTTGAGTTACTTCACTGTGATTTATGGACCTCCCAGGTCCCTAGTGTTTACGGTTATAAATATTATCTTGTGATCTTGGATGATTATTCTCACTATACTTGGACCTTTCCTCTCCGCGCTAAATCTGAAGTACCTGCAATCTTTCTCAACTTTCGACAATATGTAATCACACACTTTGGCTTGCCAATTCGATTTATTCAATGTGATAACGTCCGTGAATTTGATAACACCCAAAACCGCACCTTCTTTCTCTCCTAAGGCATTCTTCTTCGCTTTTCATGCCCTTATACATCTTCTCAAAATGGTAAAGCTGAGCAGCTGTCTTCGCTCTATTAACGATGTTCTTCGCACATTGCTTTTACAAGCCTCTCTTCCTTCCCGTTTTTTGGTTTGAAGCCCTTCGCACCGCCACACTCCTTCTTAATATTCGACCAACTAAAACTTTCCCTCTTTATACGCCTTTCCAATCTCTTTTCTCTCCCACCCTGACTATTCTTTTTTGCGTGTTTTTGGTTGTCTATGCTTTCCCAACATCGCCTCTACCGCCTCCAACAAACTAGAACCATCTTCTGGTCGTATTATTCTCTCTCTTCAGGTCACATTCGATGAAAATAATTTTCCTTTTTCTGTCACTACAACCAGAACACCAATTCCACCATAATCCGCCACCACCAAAACCCCTTCCCTAGTTAGGCCTTGGTCATCTCTGCTGCCATGGAATCTTGTTCCGTCTCTCAGCGGAATAAGCCCAACGTTAGCCACCCTCCTGCCCGTCCCCACATCTCCCATAGCTGCATCCTCTACCCCAGCCGTCTTTCCCTCACCACATCCTACCACGGCAACCCCTCGACACCCACCACCTCTGATTCTTCTTCCTCACCGTCCTCTTCAACCAAAAACCCACGCCACCCGATGCCGTTCTTATACCACCGCTCACCAATGATCATGTCATGTGCACCCGTGGAAAGCGAGTTTCTTCTGCCCACCAAGCGTCTCAATCTTACCGCCACCCCAACCATCTCTCCTATTCCAACCAGTTATAAGCGAGCTCTTCTTGACCATCTACGGCTTTACGCTGTCTTGTGATGAATTTGAAGCTCTTGACAAAATAATACATGGACTCTTGTTCCCAAACCTCCTGGTTTTAACATTGTTTCTGGCAAATGGGTTTTTCGTCATAAATTTCATTCCGATGGCACTCTTGCTCGTTACAAAGCTCGTTGGGTGTGTCGTGGTTTCTCCCAGCAACTTTGGTATTGACTTCGATGAGACTTTTTCTCCTGTTGTTAAACCAAGCACTATTCGTGTTGTTCTTAGTCTTGTTGTTTCCTCTTCTTGGCCTATTCATCAACTTGATGTTAAAAATGCTTTTCTTCATGGCACTCTCAATGAAACTGTTTATTGTCGACAACCCTCTGGTTTTGAGAATCCCTCATCTCCAAATTTTGTTTGTCTCCTCAACAAATCTCTTTATGGCCTTAAACAAGCTCCTCGTGCATGGTTTCAATGCTTTGCTACTTTTATTCAAACCATAGGCTTTATTCCTCCAAATCCGATTCTTCTCTCTTTGTTTATCAGTCTTCTACTCACACTGCCTACCTCTTGCTTTATGTTGATGATATCATTCTCACGGCTAGTTACGATTCTTTTCTTCAACACACCATCTCTTCTCTCTCTCGATCGGGAGTTTTCCATGACTGATCTTGGTCCTCTTCATCATTTTCTAGGTATTCATGTTTCTACTTTAAAATCTTCCCTCTTTCTTTCTCAGCGGTCATACATTTTGGACTTGCTTTCTCGTTACGGTATGTCTGATTGTCAACCCTCTCGTACTCCGGCCGGCGTTGGTGCTAAACTGTCGGTGATGGTGATCCTCTTTCTGATCCTACTTTATATCGTAGCATCCTTTGGCGCTCTTCAATATGCCACTCTTACTCGTCACGAAATCTCCTATTCAGTTCAGCAAGCCTGTCTCTTTATGCATGATCCTGGTGCTCCTCATCGGCTCATGTCGGGGCGCATTCTCCGCTATTTAAAAGGCACTCTTGATCACGGTCTCCTTATTAATTCTTCTTCACCTACAAGCTTGACAGTTTATTACGATGCGGTGGGCAGGTTGTCCGGATACTCGGCGATCTTCATCCGGATTTTGCGTTTATTTGGGTGATAATCTTGTTTCTTGGTGTTCTAAAAGGCAGGTAACAGTTTCCAGGTCTTCTGCTGAGGCTGAGTATAGCGCGGTTGCTCACGGGTGTGGCTACGGCAGCTTCTCGTTGAACTTCATCGTCCGCTCCCACGTGCTACCATTGTTTACCGTGATAACATCTCTGCAGTATACATGGCTTCCAATCCAGTTCAACATCGTCGCACAAAGCACATTGAGATTGACATTCACTTTATTAAGTGAAAAGGTGGCTCTTGGCGAGGTTCGCGTTCTTCATGTTCCTACAAGTGCCCAATTTGCTGACATTTTTACCAAAGGACTCCCGACTGCATCGTTGACCGACATACGCTCCAGTCTCAACATTGTTTCACGGCGTTGAGACTGCGGGGGGATCTTAGAGTATAAAGTCTATTCGTATTGTAATCTATCTCTATTAGTCTAGTCTTGGAGCACAAGCTTTGCAATCTATATAAACAGCCCTTGAGGCCCCAATCAATACAACAATTACTTCTCCAATATGTCAATCTATCACGGGGCAGTGCCGTGGGCGGGCGTTGTTGTCGTGGTGGCTACAGGGACAACGGCGGCAGGGTGCAGGCGGCGCATTTGGCTTGTGGGGGAGGGGGGTTGCGGGTCCTGGGTGGATCTGCGGCTACTGGTGCTGTTTCGGCTTGTTTGCTGCGTGACGTGTAGCCAGCCGGGGACCAGCTTGGCAGCATGGTGCTGCCCTGCTCAGGCTCGTCCAGATCTTGGTGATGGCACCGGTCAGCAGCGACCTCGGCGGCTCGATCAATGGTGGCTGCTGTGTGTTTGTGGGGTGCGGGCGGTGGTGGCGTCTCTTCAGAAAAAAGCAAGTTCCCGTGTTCTGCGTAAAAAAAACTGTCAAAAACTCTAGCATTTCTTTGCTTCCAACTGTCCCAGACAGCTAGAAAAAATAAAAAATAAATGGAAGAATTTCAGTGTTTTACAATGTTTTCAGAAGGAGAAGCGGCTTATTAACAGAGAGACCGCCTGGCCTGAGATATCATCTTCTCCAAAGAATTGGAAGGAGTAAGGCGAAGATTAAAGGATGCTAGCGGACCCTACCAGCAATTCCTCCAGAGGCGCACTGGGAGAAGATGGCAAGCTACCTGAGTCCTGATCTATGGTGTTTAGCCTATCACTAAAGAATCCTAGCTAAGAGTAGCCGGGGAAAGACGTGAGTTTGGCTTCGCATTTGGTCTTCTAGATCCACGATGTGAAGGCCGGCAGGTGCTTTGACATGGTCCAAGTTGCTGCGGTAGAGTTTAGATGCAAAGAAGCCACTTATCTGGATTTGTTGCAAAATTGTATTTACTCACTGAATGCATCGAAACACCGCGAAAACACTCGTTGCTGATTGCCTGTGGAGGTGTTGCATGGTACTAGGCTACTAGCTAATTGAACAATTTTTTGTCCTTCCATTTTAGTGGCATGGATAAATAAAAGGGATTCTGCTTCTGCTTCCCTGACATGTATGGTTAACATCTTCAGTCTTGCCAGTACTACAGCCAATAGGGCTCCAGGATTAATCAGTTAACCGCTTGTGGCCTATTATATATATAGTGAGTCTAATTATAGTTGGTAAAAAGGAACGGTTTCCATCCAGCAATAACCAGTCAAGGACAAAAACGATCCAAATTTTACAAAGATTATATTATCAGAACATAATGAAACATAATCCTGCAGTTTATATAAGACACATACAAATCACCATTTGCATTCAAGCCAGGGAATTGTTTTGCATTACAGTAATCAGTCCATAGCTGACAAATCACACAGCACAACACACAAATGGAGAGAAACAGCAGGAGCAGGAAAATCAAGCCAGGGAATTGTTTTGCATTACAGTAATCAGTCCATAGATGACAAATCACACAGCACAACACACAAATGGAGAGAAACAGCAGGAGCAGGCAAATCAAGCCAGAATTGTTTTTGCATTACAGTAATCAGTCCATAGCTGACAAATCACACACCACAACAGGAGCAGGCAGGGAGCTCATGCCACCTAAGCTGAATGCCCTCTCTTATTTATTTGTCTCTGGCGCAAAGCTTGTACCAAACAAACCGAGTCAAGCCAAACCAAACCAAAGCAGATCAAGCCAAACCAAAGCAAATCAAATCAAACTGAACTGGAAGATGCACGACCACATCATGGCAATGCAGATGCACATTTCACACGGACCAATCAAGCAGCATCAAGTAAGACAACAATCCACACAAACGTGTACACTCCAGAAAGCTTCAGCTAATTAAGCGCCATAGCACCATAGGATCGGCGTGCCTGTGGCGCTCAAATCATGGAGGCATTGTTTACCTACAATGAAGCATAACAAATCTTTTATGATAAGATTGATTCCTTAAACATACATAGTATCCGAACTAGACTAGTACAGATAGAATGGTAAAAGTAAGTTGGCTAGCACACTAAGTAAGTTAATGAAATGAGACATGGACCAAACATATCTAACCTGAGCACGGTGCCTCTTGGCAGGTGGGCTTTCTTGTAATGTCGCTTGATGGCGTGTTTCATAGAAGCGAAGGGCCGTGGTTAGCCTCCAGACCGTCCCACTTCAGGTTGTCCCACCAGTCCTTCTCACAGTCCACCTTGGGCGCTTGCTGGTGCTGCCACTGACGGCCGACAGGCGGCTAAGGCCCCAGCAGCCCCTGACCTTGATGGTCTCAAGGTTGGGCGAACATCCTGCTCCATGAATGCCCTGTAGAGTGGAGAGCTGGTATAGGTGGATGTGCCTTAGCTTGGGAAATCTTATAATTTCCTTCTTCTGTTGGCGCTTAGGGTCCAAAGGAAGACTTCCTTCAGATCACCGCAGCACACGATCTCGGCGTCTCCAGGCTAGGCAGGGTGTCCATATAGTCAGACAAGGGAAGCACATGTATGAGCCTGGGGCAATAGTCCAGGTGCAATAATACTAGGTCTTCGAAGGATCTTCCACTTGGTTGGTATATTGTACTCCAGTTCCAGATGTAGCATGCCATAGGGAGCTGGGATGCCCAGAATGTAGACAGAAAGAAAAGGCTTGCTTCCCACTACTTAGTTGGGGAGTAGCAAAGACAGAGCATAGCTTGGGGCACCTCTCTACTCTGCACCATTTGAGCCAGCGCCAATCTGCAGCTTGTGGGCATGGAATGCAAGTGGTGGACGAGCTATCATGCACATACAACAACTTTGCATTATCACACATCAAAACAGGGGCTAAAGCAACGCTGGTGCTAATCCTCCGAGTGTTGTGTTGTTGCTGTAACGATCCACTCTCCATCTTCTCTTCACCTTGCATGTGGAAGTACCAGTCTTGGGGACTTGGAGTAGGAATAGGTGGGCAAGCCCACATCCAGCTGATCGCACCTTCGACAGCAGTGACAGCTTGCGGGTGCTCTTGAAAGACATCACTTGCATATAAGTATTGAGCAAACTGCTGCTGGCTCCCGATTCCTTGAGCAACTTCACGGCCACCAACAGCAGCTCCACTGGCAGGAGATGAATCAACCTCCATGTATACATAGATATTATAAATATAATGGTGAAAGGGCAGAAGCGACCGCATGAGCCTTGGGTCCACTACAGATATGTACCACTTAAACTCAAAAGATGCAGTTCGACCGAGGGCCTTGTGGTGAAGCCTCAAAAGCAAGGATGGATGATGATCCTGCAACAACAATATCCTCCTTGGGCTTCTCTTCCCAATCATTGTGGCTAGGTGGTACAGATTGGACGGTGCTGATGTGCAACTTCTTCAAAACCCATGTCCGCATGTCTTCTGGTGGCCATAATATTGCACGGAGATTCTTGCAGCCCATCAGGATGAAACACTTTAGGTTTGAAGCTTCCACTCTTCTGAGGTCGAGGGTTTTCACTGCCGTGCCTGAGAGGTCCATCTCCTGCAGGCTCCCCAAATTTCCTTCGAGAAGTATAGTCTTCAACCGAGAACAACCCCGGAAGGAGATGCTAGATATGTTGGCAGCAGTTGCAGCTTTGTTGATGAAGCTAAATGACTCGAGCCACGGAGGCAGGACGTCGTTGATGTAGCTAGATGTCGTAAGACTGTTTGTACTGGACATATTGGGGAATTGTGCTCGATTATTTGTGTCTTTGTTCTCCGTATGGACTGGATCTGCTATTACTCGAAGTATGACAAGGCTAGGTCTGCCGACACACAAATCACTTATGCTCCCATGCTCGACTCCCTCCACATTCAGCTCCCTGAGGTCGACCATCAACCTCTTCATCTTTTCGGACAGTAGCCAGTACCATTCTGTATACCTTAGATCCAGCACCTGTAGCTTCTGGAAACATGACATGTCTTCATTCTGACTTGGATGCTCGTCATCATCTGTGATATTTGTGCAATGGTCCAGATGGAGCAATCTTAGTTGGGCACAATGGACGAAGGGAGGAGATGCAAAACTGAAGGTGCAATGAGACAGATGTAACACACGAAGCTTGTTGCCTTGTGAATGTTGGAACATGCGAACCGGCAATATTGATGTTGTATTTGTTGGTGGTTCATCTGCAGAAAGGAAGAACGATGTGACCTGAGGAGGCAGCACATGAGTGTTATCATTTCGCAGTTCTTTGTGGGTGGTGAAATTCCAGCGGTTAACATGTGAATCATTCAATACATCTAGCAAAAAAGCTGCAGCCTCGTCAGATCCTATAACAGGTGAATCCAAGCTCATGTTTCTGTGCAGAGAATAGCCAATCTCCCATGCCGATGCATTGTCTTGGCCCTGTATAATACCATCGCAGATCCAATAATTTGGTGCATGTGTCTTTAAGTTCATAGCAATCAGTGCCCTGTATATGAAGCATTCCATGACTATATTGTGTTTCATGTGGTCTGGCTGAACAATCCCCGTGCACCTGGCAACCTCCAAAGCCTCTTCATGCAGTAGATCTTGCATTTCCTCATCTTCAAGTTCCATAGAAGCATCTAAGAGAACATCTGTCTGACTCTTCATCTTTCCCTCTTCCCCATCTTCTAGTATTAGATTGAGATCGTGCGAAACCCCGTGCCAGGTCCACAACATTTTGTTACTCAAAAATGTTGTTATTGGGACACCACAATCATACAAATCAATGTATCTTCTGCTCCGTTGTGAAAAACCACCACAAATATACTGTTAACGAGTTTTCTGAAGATTTCCCTTCTGATATCTGCTATCACCCCTCTGGAGCCTTGGTCTATCCCACTGAAGTCGTCGTCCTCCTCACACCGATCAAAGATGGCCATTACTGAACGAGGAAGCTCCAGCTCCTCCGCGATGGCCTTTTGCAGATCTCTCATGCTTTTCCATACCGAGCAATCCACATGGATAACCTTATCAAACTTGTTTTGTCTTGTTGATGATTTCAGGCGTTGAGCTACCAGATTGAGAACAGCCGATGCTCCAAATCCGTCCCAGCCCTTGAAGAAGATCAGATTTCCTTTGCTTGTGTCCTCCAAAACACCAAGTATCTCTCCTGCTGCAGCATCGATGTTTTTTGGCTCGATCTCTATCTCCTGCAGTGTTCAACAATAATAACACCAAATGAGGTTCGCCATTTTAGCTTTCTTGCTGAAACTCTTTAATTTCAAACTACAATGTGCATCATAACTATGAAAACCATGAATCAATTAATACATAACTTATTACTACAAATTAAAGCAAGGACCAAGTGGTGCATATAAAAGCATGGAAGTGAGTGATAACTGCATAATCACCAATCAAGTGTGTAAACAATTAAGTGCATTTATATTCTTGACTGTACCATCACTAAAAATCAAGATCCAAGTTACGCTCAGTAGCTAAAGAAACCGAAGTAGAACACAAACTGCAGCATTAATCACTGAAGATCAAGATGAGTCACGGATTACCTCTGGAGGCATGACGAATCGGACCAATCTTCCTTTTTGGCTATGATCTAGTTCTTGCTTACCGACAAGGGCAGCAGCTCCATGCGAAAAATTCCTTCCTTTCCTACACATTTGAACAAGGTAACATCATTCCTTGTTAAAGAATTAATGACTCCTACAGATTTGGAGAAGGGATTAACTAATCTGCAGATATGTATACAAAATGATTCAGGTTGGTACCTTGATAAATTGTGGTGCTGGCAGAAGCCTACAGAAGCAAAATAGATCGGGGAGGTAGAAACTGGAAGTTGGATGCAGACATGTGCCTCGAGTAGAAGGAATATGGATGTAGCTTTGCTAGCATTATATGCGTCTGCTTTGCGTGCTTTTTCTTTGTGCTTTGTCTCTCTAAATAAGAGCTGTGAATTCCTTGCTTCACACACCACACGCAGCCATCATCATATTCTTTGCTTGCTGTGTTTAAAGACACACAGGGATACAAAGGTAAAGATAAAAATGGAATGTCACTTTGTTACACGTCATCCCGTCAGTTAACCAAGTTATGTATCAGGCTATGTCTCGTCAGTCTTGAGAACCAGAAAATGACGTTTTGGCCACTAAGACAACCTCTGAAACATAAATTTAATTAACTAATTTCAATGTGCATATACTTGGACACCATCTTCATGCCAAAAATTGCATTTTGGACCACATATATTTTACCATATTTGTAACTTGCGCTGCAGACTGTTAAAAACATCAAACCGGACAAGGTACCGTTGTTGTAAAATTAAACCTGACTAGGTAATAGAAAACTGAGCCAGTTCAGTGGTGCGGACCCACATGTCTGCTTCCATGCTGAGGCCGCCTCATTACTTTGCAACGTCAGGGCAACCTCACGCTAGTCAAGCCAACGTCTTCTGATGTTCTAAACCATGTTCTAGGGAGGTACCTTAAATATACAGTTTAGGAGATCTTTAGTTGAGGGCGTTGGAACTCCTGGCTACACTTGATACGGAAGTTGATGGAGATTCAACTATCCGACCAATCTGATTCCTTTCACTAAAAATTAACCAGAAGTGGAGTGATTATGGTAAAATCTATGTATATGGATATAATTAATTCTGGCCCAATCCCAAGATCGATACATATTTGGAAAATTAAAGTTCCCTTGCGTATCAAAAGTTTTATGTGGTTTGTCCACAAGCAAGTGATCCTCACCAAAGATAATTTACTAAAGCAACGTTGGGTAAGAAGTGCACGATGTTGTTTTTGTGATCATAACGAAACAGTACAACACCTATTCATAGTTTGACCTCTCATGAAATTACTTTGACAAGCGATTCATATAGCCTTTAACATTATTCCTCCAGTTAGCATTGAAGCGTTATTTGGGGCATGGCTAGCTGGAGTAGATCATATTACTGTGTCTCATATTCGGGTTGGAATATGTGCGCTTGTTTGGGCTATATGGAGCTTCACGAATGGTATGATCTTTAACAGACAACATATTTTAACTTTCTTGCAGGTCATCTTGAGCTACGGCATGGATCCGTCGTGGTCCTTACTTACTCCCTACGGACTCGAGGGAGCCTTTGGGCGTCTTTGGTTGGGTGGCTACTTTTGGCTCGCATGGGGCATGCAAATTTCAGCCTGTTTGGTTTTACGTGTGGGCTTCTCAGCCTGGCCCAACTGGTGCAAAAAGAGGCTTCTCAGCCAGGTTGAGAGGAAGCGAGAATCGGGTATATCGCTGATGCAGCATCGCGCCTGCATCCACGCCTCCACTTAAAACGAAACGGTATGTGTGACTGGCCTTGTTGTTTGCTGGAATTACTTGGAAAGTGCCACTAGCCTCCGGTATCTCTCTATCCTCTCCTCACTGGTCGAATCAGAGGTAATTTTAAAGTAGGACCAGTCTTTTTAGAGGTTGTGCAAAGCTTTACTCGGAGGAACCCCCCCCTCAACCCCGCGTCGCCTCCCGGCCAGGCGGCCGAGGCTCTCGTCGCCCCTCCCAGCCTCCTCCTCCCCCCTGCCGCCCGTCGGCCTAGGCCACCGAGCCTTGCCGCATGCTTGCCGGCCCGGCCTCCCACCCCCGCATGGCGCCTCGGCTCATGGCAGACGGCGGCCGACAGGGTGCTCCTCGATGACTATGGATCCGGTGGCGGCTCCCTAAGCGGCCTTGATCTTTGAGTGGCGTCTTGAGCGGTGGCCAGCGATCGCTTGGCGGCGAAGCGGCGGTGGCTAGCCGCCGGCCTTCCCGGCCAGATCTGAGCCCTTCTCGGCTCGATGCTGGTGCAGGCGGGTGTGGCCGGATAATTAAGCTTCTGATAACCCCGTTAACGATGCCACGTCACCTCGATTCTTGTTGATAATCTCGCGTTAGTTAAAGCGATTTATATTCAAAATTTGAATTTAAGATTAAACAATTCAAGTTTTCAAAAGTCAAAACTAAATTGTTCCTAGTGTGTCAAATAATCCTTAGTAAATGGTGGATAAATTATCTTTTAATAAAATATTTAAATGCACTAAAGTAATAGAAATGGCAGCAAAACAATTAATTAGATGCCTTTTATAAAGTTATAGTAATAAAACTAAATTAGTAGTGTGCCCAAAATAATTGTGGCGATGGGACTGATTAGTAATACTAATTTAGGTGCTGGTTGGATATTTTATAAAACTAAAATAAAAAAAACTATAAATGAAAACAGAAAATAATAAATAAAAGAAAAGGGAAAAACAAAACAAACAAAAGGAGAACAACAACCCCAGACCCAGCCGGCCCGACCATGTAGCCCAGCTGGTCATCCAACCCACCAGCCCTTGAGCCAGCCGCCCCATCTCACCCTTATCCCCATGGGCAAGAAACCCTCGCGGTTCCCACACCCCCCGCCCCCCCCCCCCCGCACGATCCACTCGCTCCCCCCCACTCCCCCGATCCAGATCGGGATCGGGGCGACCACGACCCCGCCCCCGCCGACCGCTGCTGCCAGGAGCCCCCCTCGTCGGAACCACCTCGCCGCCCTCCCCGCCGGACTCCCTCTGCCTCCCCTCGGTCAAGATCGGGGGATCGACCCGATCTGCCGCCCGAGACCACATCGCCCGGAGCCGCCACCGCCGCCTTCACCTCGACCTCCCGTCCTCGGCCGGCCCCCTTGGGCACTTCTTCCTCGTCTCCTCGAAGTCCCTGACGGATCTGGCGCGCCCTGGCGCCCGGCGTCGCCGTCGTACACCGTCGCCGCCTCGTCCGCCGCTGCTTCGGCGGAGCCATCCACCGTCGTCGTCGCCTCCTCGTCCTCCTCCCCAAGCCCGTTGCCCGAACCATACGGACCCCACGTGAGCCGCTACCCCTCTCCTCTCTCCTCTGCCTCGTTCGGCCGGCCAGCGCCACGCGCCCACCCGTGCCCGTGGCGTGCCTGCCTCGCCCACGGCCACCGCTGCCGGTTGCCCCTGCGCCCGCCTCGCCCGTGGTGGCGCGCCCGTCTGTCGCGCTCCTAGCTTCCGCAGCCACCCCAGCCGGCGCCCCACTTGTGCCCGGTGGCTGCGCCCGCCCATCGCCCGAATGGCCCGCCCGTTCGCAGGCGACCATCTGCGCCCGTTCGGGCTGGTGCCCTGCTTGTGGCGCCCGTAACAGTCGCCCGCAAAGGCCTCTACGGGCCAATGACACAGTGGGGCCCCACCCCCAGGCGACTTTTATAAAAAAAGAAAAGGAAGTAATAATGAAAATAAATTAAAATAATTAATTAGCTAATTAACTAAATTAATTAAGTTAATTAATCATAATTAGATTGATTTAATCACTATTAACCTAATTAACTACTATAGTTAACTTAACTAATCATTAACTAAACTAATTAGCTTTGGTTAGTTGGTTAGCGATCAATGACATCACAGGACCCACACGTCAGTTGACCCAGTCAACCCACTGTTGACTGGCGGCGTCATGATGGCGTCGACAAACAACATTACGGATAATGTTATTTTAAAATAATTAAATAAATCCTAAAAATGATTTAAATCTTTTAAAATTAATATAAAATAAACCGTAGCTCGAGATGAAAATACTTTCTACATGAAAGTTGCTCGAGCAGCGAGGCGAATCCGGATCGCAGCCCGTTAAATCCGCCACACATCCCTAACCTATCGAACTCGTAACTTTCCTCCTTAGGCTCCTCTTGCTGGCGCGAAACAAGGAATACTTTCCGGATGTATTCCTTCACGGTATCGCCTCATATCGCGTTAGGGCACGCCTAACATCACACATTGCTTTGTCATGCATCGTTATGCATCTGTCTGCATTGTATTCATTGTTTCTTCGGCCTCTTCTTCCGCTAGACACCGAGACCAAGCCAGCTGCTGCCCGTTCGACTACGGTGTTGGCGACCCTCTCTCTTGCGAGCAACCAGGCAAGCCCCCCCTTGATCACCGGATATCGCCTATTCTTCTCTATCTGCTTGCATTAGAGTAGTGTAGCATATTCTGCTTTTAGTTAATCCTATCTTGCTGCATAGCCTGCCCTTGCTACTCTTGTTGTTACCTTTACCTTTATCCCTCTTGCTTAGTATAGGATGCTAGTGTTCCATCGGTGGCCCTACACTCTTGTTAAATACGCCATGCTATACCCTTTGGGCTGTGATCACTCCGGGAGGTGATCACGGGCAAATACTATATACTTTACACTATTACATTACCTGTGATACTGTTAGGAGATGGGGGCTGAAAGGACGGTGGCTCCATCCCGGTAGAGGTGGGCTGGGTTCCAGCGGCCCCGACTACTATTACTTAATGGCGGAGGCGGGGCAGGTTGAGACCACCTAGGAGAGAGGTGGGCACTGGCCTGGTCGGCGATCGCGGATACTGCTAACAGCTTAACGAGATCTTGGTATTTGATCTGAGTGCGGCCATTTGGTCTATCGCACTAACCAACTACGTGGGAGCGATTATGGGCACTCGGCGTCGTGGTATCGGTAGAAACGCCGTGGCGTCGGCGGCGGCGGCCTTGGCGCGGATTGGAGCGTAGGCCTGCTCTTGTATTAAGGGGCTAGATTACGCTTCCGGCAGCGTCACATAGCGTCTTGGTGTGCTAAGGCGATGGGCCCAGACCCACAATGCGCTTAGGTTTGAACCGGCGTGCTGGCCTCTCTGTTGTGCCTAGGTGGGGCTGCGGCGTGTTGATCTTCAGCGGCGGGCATGACCCGAAAAAGTGTGTCCGGCCAAATGGGATCAAGCGTGTTGGGTTATGTGGTGCACCCTGCGGTGATTAATCTATTGAATAGCCGTGATCTTGATAACAGGGCGACTTGAGTTGTACCTTGACCTTATGACAACTAGAACCGAATACTTAATAAAACACACCCTTCCAAGTGCGGATACAACCCGGTGGTCGCTCTCTATCGGAGTTCTGAGGAGGGTGGCGGGTAGGATTATGCTATGCGATGTTACTTGGAGGACTTGATCTACTCTCTTCTACATGTTGCAAGGCGGAGGCTGCGAGCGTAGTCTTGACGGGATTAGCTATCCCCTCTTATTACGGCATTACTGCAGTTCGGTCCTTGATATGGCCCTTTACACATATATCCATGCATATGTAGTGTAGCTCCTTGCTTGCAGTACTTTGGATGAGTACTCACGGTTGCCTTGTTCCCCTTTCCCCCTTTCTTTACCCGATTGCTGCAGCAGACGATGGAGCCCGGGGCGACGCCACCGTCGATGATGACTACTACTGGAGGCGCCTACTACTACGTGCAGCCAGCGGAAGGCGACCGGGGAGTAGTTAGGAGGATCCCAGGCGGGAGGCATCGCCTCTTCGATCTGTATCCCGATTTGTGCTAGCCTTCTTAAGGCAAACTTGTTTAATTATGTACGTACTCGAGATATTGTTGCTTCCGCTGACTAAATGCGTGATCGAGCACTTGTATTCGAGCCCTTGAGGCCCCTGGCTTGTATTATGATGCTTGTATGACTTATTTATGTTTTAGAGTTGTGTTGTGATATCTTCCCGTGAGTCTCTGATCTTAATCGTACACGTTTGCGTGTATGATTAGTGTATGATTGAATCGGGGGCGTCACAAGTTGGTATCAGAGCCGACTGCTTGTAGGAATCCCCCTTCCACACTCCTTGGCCGAAGTTGAGTATAGCCGATGAAAATTGTTTTACTAACATGGTTGTGTGCCTTACGGGCCCACGTCGCCATTGGGTGGTACTAGGATCTTTTACTCCTCGATCTTTATTACGGACTCTAATCTCTCCCTATTTGGGTTAAATGATTTTGCTAAAAAGACTAACTTTAGGTTCTCGAAAGATTTTCTCCGGAGAGCCCTTGATCCGAGATGATCACCGACTGCACCAGAAGATTTTGAAGATACTCTTCGATCATTCCCGAGACCCTTGTGGCCTCTGCCTTTTCAATTCTCTATTACCGATATATCCATATGGATAACGACATACACTTGTTATTCATACAATTACTCTGATTTTCTCTTGTTACTACAAGATGCGTCGAATGGCTCTTGACTCTTAAGAATCCCTTGTACCACTGCCTTGTAGTTCCTTGCCACATAAACACCCCTACGGATAAATTGCTCGCACTTACCGAGTATCCGCCCATCCCTAGTTTTCCATATGTTTCACAAAGTCTTTGAACTACCATTCGGTCTTACGAAAATCTTGACAGCCTATTGCTCTTGAAATTCTTGCTTGCTTTCCATATGGTTAATCCCATAAGTCTAGTAATCTAATTTACATACTTTGTCACTATCATTTTTGAGTCCATTGGTTCAATAAGTTGTGAATGTTCACAATCGTCAATCGAGTCCTAGGATTATCATTCCGGCTCAGACATCATTTTTGAACATGAGCTGGTTCTCGACCAAACTATTTGTCGTCAATTGTGCCTCTGGTCTATCCAACTTATCCATCCTTGATCAAAGCGACTGCTTCTGATCCTCTGTTTTGGAAATCGAAATTCCTTTGTTATCTAAGCATCAAATTATTCAGAGGTTCTATAATATGATGTCCGTGCATTCTTCTTCCTCTGGTTGAGTACCGATGCTCACATCAGATCCCTTGTGGACCATCGGTTCCTTTGTTGGATTTTATCCGACAGTGTCCTTCATATTGAATAACCTTGAGAGCCTTTCCATGGGTATATACTGCCTTTGGTAAATTGTATCATCTGCCTTTGAACAATGCTCTACTTTCGAGCTTGTGTTACTTACTCCTGAAGTTTGTGGTATATGTTCCTAATAGACCTTGATGGGTCGAACCTATGCCTTTTCTAATCTGTGTGAACCCGGAAACTACTACGGGTCATTCTCTAATGATGTTATGTCAAATAAAATTTCAACACTACAGCTTCATCGAGCGTGAGAAGTGAATGAAGGATTATACATTGAAGAAGTGGGAGTCAACCTTGAACCTTGTGTTCATGCCCATGGACACGATGTAGATCTTATCATTAAAAGCTTCTCTTAAATTAATTATTCCCTTGGTATAAGGTCATCTTATATCTGGGATCTGGCCTTTTTGCAATCGTGGTTCCGACCATGTTCTCCTTTAAATACCATTTCTCGTGCAAGTTTAAGAACTTGTCTTCTGCGAACAATGCCCCAGTCCAACCTCTACTTTGATCTGTCATCGAGTATTACCCCCTGGTATCTCGAGATTATCATGGAACTGCATAACTTTTAATGAGTTCATCAAGTACTACCTTCTCACTGATTCTAATTTGTCACGGGCTCTGAGTTATTAAAAACTCAAAGACACCGATAACTGAATCGAGTTCGCATTGCGAATCAACAAGTATTTGTACCCTTCACTGCTTACAACTTTATTAATCCTTCAAGTCATTCCTAGCCTGATCGGCTATAGCATTATTGAGCTAATTTTAACTGTGCTACCGGTCCTTCTTCCCGGAGCACAATTTTCGACGATGAACTAACCTTACGTCAATCATCATCGTCATATCATTTCGCCTTGAACAACAAGCTTGGTTTCGAGTTTGTGTCGTACCCATGGTTCCAATAACTTTATGCTTCATCATTCAGATGACTTGATGTCATCGCCCGATCGATTACATCTTCTCGAAACCTCTCGACAAATGTGTCATGATCATCATCGGCATTCTGAGATCTTCTAGGGTATCAATTGAATTCATGATGAGAAATACCATCCTTGCCCTCGATGAATTCTATTATCATCGACCACTTTATTACCTTCCCACCAACACAGCTTGTTCGTGTTTGGTGTTGTACCTATGAGTTCCCTGCCATCCAGCAATTGTTCTCCTTTACTCGGAACATTACCATCTCTTATGTCATCAATGTTGTGAGAATTACACCACCTCTTAAGAATTTGTGATACAATGATGCTTCCCACCATCACCATTCTTTCTTGGTCCTCGTGTTGATTCCAACGATTGTACCAACAAGTGAGCGGTGTTGTTTGAATTCTGCCCTTCTAGCAACCCTATTGCTTTGAAGTTAATGGTCGGCCGTTCATTATTAGACATTTGATTATTGAATCACCATTCCGGCGTTGGTTGTGCAACCCAGCCCATATTTGGTGCACCTTTCAACCAATGTTTAATTGTGTATGTTTTCCTCGAGCATACATCATTATACCATTTGATCGACAAATGTTATCTCCTTGTTCACATAATTGCGAAATCCATCTTTTGTTAATCTCGATGAATTGTCGCTGATTCCATCAACCACCTCCTCACCCTCTCGTTGGTTTACCGATGAACTCTTGTTTCAGAACTAGCTTCCATAAGTTCATCTCCCGAGAATCTTCGATGTCATCTCGTCAATTTGTATCGCACCTTTTCTCCTCAAGCATCGTGAGTTTGAGGTATCCTAACACCAATCAGATCTGAATCTCGGTCAGATATGATGGTTAGAACATTTTTTCAAGAGTTATAACACTGGTCTTTTATGACCCGGTAAGGTGATGACATGCCCAGCACACCTCGCGGATGACCTGCTGTTATAGTTTCCTTATTAGCAAGGTTAGCCATTCTTCCATGAGGAAAATTGTAAGACTTATTCTATAAGTTGTTCTGATGAATCCTTTGAGTATTCAAAATCTGACCTTTGCTTGAAAACCATGTCAATGCTATCTCAAAGCATGTCTGCGATAAAAGTGGCGTAAGCGGTATTGCAATGGTAGGAAACAAGGCCTAGGGTTCATACATTCACTAGTGCAAGTTCTCTCAACAATAATAACATAACTAGATCATATAACTATCCCTCAACATGCAACAAAGAGTCACTTTCGAAAATCACTAATAGCGGAGAAAAAACGAAGAGATTATTGTAGGGTATGAAACCACCTCAAAGTTATTCTTTCCGATTAATCCATTGCGGTATTCCTATAAGTGTCACAAATAGCCCTAGAGTTCGTAGTAAAATAACACCTTAAGACACAAATCAACCAAAACCCTAATGTCACCTAGATACTCCAATGTCACCTCAAGTATCCGTGGGTATGATTATACGATATGCATCATACAATCTTAGATTCATCTATTCAAACCAACACAAAGAACTTCAAAGAGTGCCCCAAAGTTTCTCTTTGGAGAGTCAAGAGGCAACGTGTGCCAACCCCTATGCATAAGTTCACAAGATCACTGAACCCGCAAGTTGATCGACAAACATACATCAAGTAGATCACGTGATATCCCATTGTCACCACAGATAAGCACATGCAAGACATACATCAAGTGTTCTCAAATTCTTAAAGACTCAATCCGATAAGATAACTTCAAAGGTAAAACTCAATCCATTACAAGAGAGTAGAGGGGGAGAAACATTATAAGATCAAACTATAATAGCAAAGCTCGCGGTACATCAAGATCATGCCAAACCAAGAACACGAGAGAGAGAGAGAGAGAGAGATCAAACACATAGCCACTAGTACATACCCTCAGCCCCGAGGGCGAACTACTCCCTCCTCGTCATGGAGAGCGTCGGGATGATGAAGATGGCCACGGTGATGGATTCTCCCTCCGGCGAGTCTTGCGAGCAGGCTCCCAAGAGGTTTTTCGTGGATCTGAGAGGCTTGCGGCGGCGGAGCTCCGGTCTAGGTTATGTTTGGGTTTTTGTATTAATAGGAGGGTTTGGCGTCGAGAACAAGTCGGGAGGACCCATGGGGTGTCCACGAGGCATGAGGCGTGCCCTAGGGAGTGCGCCCTGCATCCTCGTGGGCCCCATGGTACTCTCTCCGATAACTTTTTGTTCCAGTATTTTTATATTTTCCAGAAAAAACCTCCGTTGATTTTCAACGCATTCCAAGAACTTTTATTTCTACACAAACAACACCACGGTAGTTCTGCTGAAAACAGCGTCAGTACGGGTTAGTTCTAACCAAATCATACCAAAATCATGTAGAAATATTATAAATATGGCATGAATACATAAAAAATTATAGATACGTTGCAAACTTATCGGGTAGCAGCCGCGCCCAGTGGCTCCATCAGGAGGACCGCCTTCGCGCTCACCTTGCGGACCGCCGTCTTCTTCATCTGCTTAACCGAGCCGCTCAGGCTGTTGCTACGGCCACCCGAGGCCGGAGACCGCACAGAGGAGAGCTGCGAGTAGTTGGGGGACAGGCCCCAAGGTGAGCGACCACCTGCCCTCCCACGAGATCCCCGAGGCCGCGCTGCACGGAGGCGACATCAACAAACCCAGGTTGGAGCCGTACTAATTTGGGATCGACAGCTCCATGTCCTCGAGCGCCACCGCCTTCCTTGGCGCGGCGCCCGGCCCAGGCCAACGGAGATGCCCAGCTTGTTCCAAGCCGCGGTGTCGATGGAGTCGTCGCCCATGCTAGCATCTTGTTCCTTGTCCATGTCTTGGTCCAGATCTTTGTCTTGGTCATCCGGGCCCTTGCCGTTGTTGGGAAGAGGAGGAGGTGGGAGCACAGGAGCACCCCGAGGAGGAGGGGCCAGCTCGGCTCGATTTGATGGTGTAGCCCATGCCGTTGAACCAAATCGGCATCGCAGTGAGCTTGGCAAGGTTGCGACATGCAAAGCGCATGCACACCCGCCCCAAGCGGATCAGCGAGAGCTCGTCGACCACTATGGACCGGCCAATCATTGTGGTGTCTGGCATCAGCCAATCCACCCCCCTCTGCTTCGGCGGCACCCCCACATCTTGACCTACACCTCTGGCATGGATTCGGCCTTAGGCGCATCGAGGACCGCATCACGAATATACGCCATGATCTTTGGTGATGGAGAGGAACAACTTGTCGTTGCGGCGTCGCCATCCGCGGCATGACCAGATCGGGAAGACCACCGAGAAGGATTCATTGTCGATCTGCGCAACTTGCCAGTCCCACGAGCCCTCGAACAGGGTGCGGCAGCTCCGCCTCCAGGATCTCCTTAGAGTGTGTGCCTGGTGCGCAGACACGAAGGCCGTGTTGGCACCAAGCAGGCCCTGTGGCTCCTCATCCGCCTCCTCATCATACTAGGGCCAGAAAAAGCCCTCCCCTGCGAACGCGTGGCCCATGTAATGGAGCATAAGTGGCTTGCCACGCGTGGGGTAGTAGCCCGAGGCATGGTCGTCCTGGCTGCACAACACACAGCTGCTTGAAGGTGCAGTTGACCTGGTAGTGTCCCGTGCCCCTGCACTTGAAGCACTCCGGGCCGCCCGCCTCCTCATTGGGATTGGATCTACAGCCGTGCCCTTGGAGGAAGAAGGCCCGCCGATTGATCTGAGGAGGAAGTTTGGAGGCCGCTTTGCCCGAGGCCTTGAACTTCTTCTTCTTGGCGTAAGGGGTCGCCGGCCTTCGCTGCTGATACAGGTGTTGCATGTCTTTCCGCTTCAGCTCAAGCCCCACTTCTTGTGCTCCTCCTTCTTTTCTTCTTGTGCTCCTGCTCCTTGCCACCAGGCGGTGGCCCCAGCCACACCTTCCTCACGAGCACGCTCACGCCCAGCGCTTTGGCTTGAGCCCGCAGCTCGCGCTCCCGTCGTCTCTCCGCCTCCGGATCTGGATTCAATGGCACCATGCGACGATCCGCCTTGGAACCCATCACCACCACCTCGGCGAAGGAGGCGCCTGGGGGAGGAGGCAGAGGGAGGAGAAGGAGCAGCGGATCGGCCAACGCCGCGCACTTGAAAGGCGGTGGCTGAAAACCCTAGTGAGCAGTCTAGGGAACCCGGTGAATCCACAACTACTTAAGTACCTGCACCCCTGGGCTTGGGCTGAGAAGGCGCCCACGGGCTGTGTCAGCTGGGCCTCGGCCCCTTTAGACAGCGTGTGGCCCCCAGGCGGCCACCGCGCTCCCCAGGCCGAGGCGGCCTTGAACACAAGGGGGATGCCCACCGGCCCACTCGAGCCCATCAGCCCACAGGAGCCAGCCAAGCCAACCCTAGGCGAGACAACCCCCCGAGTCCGTCATCGCCGTCACCGGCCCTGCCGGCGCCGCCACCGGCCCTGCCGGCGCCGCCACCGGCCGCAGCAACCCCAGGCTGAGGAAGCCTGCATCCTCCTCCGACCTTCCCGAGCCACACGAAGCAGCCCGCGGTAGATCCCACACCGGCGCACCCTTCTGACGCCGCGCGCGACACCCCTTGTTGCAGCACAGCGGCCAGGCGCGAACACGCGCTGCGCCGCCCGGCTTTAAAGGAGCCCCAAGCTCCTCCGCACGTGCCACGAACTCACCGACCGAAGTCAGAGCCCTGACGAGCCCCGCTTCCACCGCCGCATCGTCCTCCTCCGACTCCTCGTAGGAGCTCGCATCTGCTAGAGCTTAGAAGCGGCTCCCTGACCACCCCGAGGCCGGAGCAGGGCACGGGCCATGCCCAAGGCACAGCGAGGGTCGCGCCGACCGCGAGGCCGACCGGACCACCGTCCACATCGCCGTGTCGCCGGTGCCGCCGCCCAGATCTGCGGTGCCCGCCCCGTCGCCCTTCAAATCGCCTGTCCGTACAGGAGCCGTCGTGGCTAACCTATCCATCTTCCTCTCCGGTGCATGTGTCTTCAAGTCAGTAGCAATCAGTGTCCTGTATATGAGGCACTCCATAACTATATTGTGGCTCATATTGTCAAGCTGAACAACCCCTATGCACTTGGCAACCTCCAAAGCCTCTTCATGCACTAGATCTCACACTTCCTCAACTTCACATTCAAGAGAAGCAGATAAGCGAACATCTGTCTGACTCTTCATCTTTTCCTTTTCCCCATCTTCTAGTATGAGAGCGATCCGAAATATCCTGTGCCAGGTCCACAACACTTTGTTACCCAAAAGTGATATTACTAGGACACCACACTCATACAAATGAATGTATCTATTGCTTCCGTTGTGAAAAACCACCACAAATCTACTGTTATAGAGCTTTCATCTGCTATCTGCTATCACCCCTCTGGAGCCTTCATCTATTCCACTGAAGTCGTCATTCTCGTCCCACCGATCAAAGATGGCCATCACTGATTGCGGAAGCTCTAGCTCCTCCGCTATTGCCTTTTGCAGGGCCCTCATGCTTTTCCACACGGAGCAATCCACATGGATAACCTTATCAAACTTGTTCGATCTTGTTGATGATTACAGGCGTTGGGCTACCAGATTGAGAGAACGGCGGATGCTCCAAATCCATCCCAGCCCTTGAAGTACATCACATTTCCTTGCTTGTATCCTCCAAAACACCAATTATCTCTGCGGCTGCAGCATTGATATTTTTGACTGGAGCTTTATCTTCTGCAGTGTTCAACAATAATAACACAAAATGAGGTTCGCCATTTTTAGCTTTATTTCGCAACTCTTTCATTTCGAACTACAATGTGCATCTTAGCTAAGAAAAATCATGAATCATTATGACATAACTTACTAACACAAATAAAAACATGCAAGTGAGTGGTAACCGCTTATTCACTGATCAAGTTTGTAAATAATTAAGTACTTTTATATTCTTGACTATACCATCACTAAAAGTCTAGATCTGAGTTGAGCTTGTGCGAACTAAGCGGAACATCTTGCCTTCTCAGGCCGACGGCTTCGTGTTATATAGATGGGCGCACCTCCCATGACAAGCGCATACATTCGGTTGAGATTACATTCTTGGAGATAAAGAAAGGAGGTAGAGATAAGAGGTACATGAGATAAACATTATACTCTAACTACCTAACCAACTCCTATGATGCGCCCCATGGAGATATCGCCAGCCATGTAGATATTGATGTGTTTAACACCTCCCTTAATCACAACTCCATTAAGTTGAGATTATACTTGAAGTTTTCAAAACTCTTGACCGCCAATGCCTTTGTGAATCCATCTGCAATTTGATCACTGGAATGCACAAAACGGATGTCAAGTTGTTTGTGAGCCACCCTCTCTCTGAAAAAATGAAAATCTATCTCAATGTGTTCGGTCCTGGCATGAAACACTGGATTAGCTGAGAGATAGGTAGCACCAAGGTTGTCACACCACAAACATGGAGTTTGTTTACTTCTTATACCAAGTTCCTTGAGCATGGATTGAACCCATATGATTTCAGCTGTGGCATTTGCCAATGCTTTATATTCTGCCTCTGTACTAGATCTGGAGACTGTAGCTTGCTTGCGAGCACACCATGAAATTAAGTTGGGTCCAAAGAAAATAGCAAAACCACCAATAGAGCGTCTATCATCAAGGCAGCCTGCCCAATCAGAATCAGAGAATGCACCGACAAGTGTAGAGGATGACTTGCTAAAATTGAGACCCATGCTTAATGTGTTTTTGACATATCTAACTATCCGTTTGGCAGCAGTCAAATGAACAGTTGTAGGTGCATGAAGGAACTGACATACTTTGTTGACAGCAAAAAAATATCAGGCCTAGTAAGAGTAAGATATTGAAGAGCTCCTACCAAGCTTCTGTATTTTGTGCTATCCTCTTGAGTCAAGAGAGTCCCTTGTGTGAGAGATAACTTTTCTGAACTAGATAGTGGAGTAGGTGTAGGTTTACAACCCTATAGACCAGCTTTTCTTACCAAGTCAACTGCATACTTTTCTTGGGAGAGATGAAGTCCATCCTTGTGCCTCTTTACTTCAATCCCAAGAAAATAATGCAAGTCTCCAAGATCCTTCAAGGCAAAGTCTGCACTCAAATCTTTTAACAACCCTGTGATAGCTTCATCGGACAAGCTTGTCACAATAATATCATCAACATATATCAAGACAAATATGCATGTGTTGAATTTGTTGTAGATGAACAGGAGGTGTCAGGACTTTGAAGGAACAAAACCAAGTTTTTGCATTTTGTGACAGAGACGGGAGTACCATGCTCTTGGTGCCTGTTTCAAACCGTAAAGTGCTTTGTCCAACTTGCAGACATGAGAGGGCGCACTTTTACTTATGAACCCAGGAGGTTGTTTCATATATACCTCCTCTTCCAGAACACCATGAAGAAACGCGTTCTGAACATCAAGTTTCCTGAGACTCCATCCCTGAAGCGGCAATAGACAAAACAAAGGCGGATAGTGGCAGCTTTAACAACTGGACTAAATGTGTCCTCGTAATCTATGCCATACCGTTGTTTGAAACCCTTTACCAGCGAGCCTAGCTTTGTAGCGATCAATAGTTCCATCAGATTTCCTCTTTATTCTGAATACCCACTTGCAATCAATTAAATTTTTACCTTGTTGTGGGGAACCAAATGCCAAGTTTTATTTTTCTTGAGTGCCATGTATTCTTCATTCATAGCATTTTCCATCTTTCATCACCAAGTGCTTCACTGAAGCGTGCAGGGTTAACCTGGTTCACCTGTAGAACAGACCATACCGTATTTGGTTATGTGTTTATAATTAACAGGATGTATTACCCTATGCTGTAGTTGTGTACGTCGTGACGGTGCAGCATCGGGATCCTCGGCCACAGAAAATCCCAAAGCAGAAGCTCCTGTAGCAGAATCTGCTCCCGCCGGATCTTCTGTGGCAGTTTGATCAGGTGCAGCATGTTCTGTAGGCGCAGAAGATCCCGGGGCCTCATCATTGGTGGATGGTGGCGGATCAGCCTCGAGATGGGCGCCAGTCTTGATCTTGGCGCATGGGCGCCTGAGTCCACGCCCGGTCCCGCAGCAGATCCGGACCCCGTGTCGGGTCGGCGAATCTAGTCGCGCCGCTTGTACGTGACCGACTGGTCACGGAAGCGCGCGCCGTCCTGGCGAGCCACAGGCTGCCGCGTGTCAAACGGGGGTTGGCGCGGAGAGACGCTGGAGCCGCCACCAGTTGGAGCGTGGCAGCGTGCGTCGTCTTGTTGGGCTGGAGACAGCCGCACGGTCGGCTGGCGCTGTCGCCTGCGCGTCTGGCGCGCCTGCCGGCACCGATCCCAAGGGGGATCGACTGGACTGCTGCTGCGGAGCCAATCCCGGGGAGGATTTGCCTCCTGGATGCAGACACATGCGATGTGGGACTGCCGGTAGCGTTTTTCACTGATTTCTTCATTATTTTCGCTGCTGTCTCCTGGAACATCATCAAAAAACTCATGCACACCATTAGTAGCAGGATTAGTCAACATTTGATCATCATAATTCGGACCCCCTTGATCAATGGTGGTAAGATGAGTAGGTAGGAGGAGAATTTCTTCTCGGAGGCGAGCACCAGCGTTTGGGTGTAAGTTGGCGAAAGGAAATTTTGTTTCGTCCAAAACAATGTCACGGGATATATAGACACGGCCAGTGGATATATCTAAACACTTGACACCTTTGTGTTGAGGGCTATACCCTAGAAAAGCACATTGTTTTGAGCGAGGCATGAGTTTTCTTTTGTTGTATGGGCGAAGATTGGGCCAAGAAGCACACCCAAAGACGCGAAGAGATTTATAGTCTGGTTTGGTGTGAAGAAGTCTTTCTACTGGAGTTTGATTATTGATGACTCGACTAGGAAGCATATTAATGATGTGAACAGCAGTAAGAAAGGCCTCATCCCAAAACTTGAAGGGCTTGGAGGCTCCTGCCAGGAGAGCTAGCCCGACCTCAACTATGTGTTTGTGCTTCCGTTCAGCGGAGCCATTCTGTTGATGGGCATGAGGGCATGAGACATGGTGTGATATGCCAAGTGTTTGGAAGAAAGAGTTGAGTTTTTCATACTCTCCCCCCCCCCCCCCAGTCCGATTGGACTGCAATAATTTTGCTATCAAATTTTCGTTCAACCAAGGCTTGAAAGTTTTGAAACACTTGAAATACATCGGATCTCTTTTTGAGAAGGTAAATCCACACAAACTTGCTATAGTCATCTATAAAGCTGACATAGTACTCATGTCTACCAACAGAAGTGGGAGCGGGACCCCACACATCAGAAAAAGATCAATTGAAGTGGTTTGGTAGAGACACTAGTAGATCTTTTGGATCTGATAATTGATGACTTTTAGCACATTGACAAGAATCACAAATAGTTTCGACATTTCGCTCACCAACAAATGGGAGTTTATTTTTCCTAAGCAATCTTTCAACTAAAGAAAAAGCAGCATGCCCTAATCGATCGTGCCACCGTGTTGACGAAACTTTGACAACACCATTGACTTGTTTATTGAGTCTCCTAAGCTCCGGAATCAACGGGTAAAGCCCTCGAACACATCTACCTCGATAGAGAACCTTCTTCGTGGCCTGGTCCTTGATCAAAAAGAAATAAGGATGAAATTTGAGGAAAACATGATTGTCAAGGGCAATTCTATGAACAGGGAGGAGACTTTTAGCAGCACTAGGGACATGCAAAATTTTCTTGAGATGAATTGGACGGTGAGGGGTACGAAAAGTAGAATGACCAATGTGACAAATATGCATACCTTCTCCACTTGCCGTATGGATGTGATCTTTGCCACGATACTTGGCTTTCATCGTGACCTTCTCAAGCTCATTGGTGATGTGATTGGTGGCGCCCGCTATCAACGTACCAATTCGTAGTCGATGCCGTAGGATCCATCGGCGGCAGCAACCACTTTTCTTCATCTTGGGAGTCTTCGTCATCTTCATCATAGCGATACCAGCAATCCTTGGCGGTGTGCCCTGGCTTACCGCAAATTTGACAGCGAGGCATCTGGTCGGGCCGAGGTGGACCGCCGCCCTTGGCGACCGCGGGATGCACCAGGCGGCTGTTGCCGCCGCCGCTGTTGCCGCCACTGTCGTGTCCTCCAGATCGCCCCTTGGCGCGGGAAGAGCCACGGCCACGTGATCCACCACCACAGCCACGCACCGCGGCGTTGGCAGAGGAGCGGAAGCCGCCGCTGCCCGAGTGATTAAACTGAGCCATGCGCTGGTCGAAGTTGCTGAGCATGGCGTAGAGCTCGTCGAGGGAGACCAGCGTGACGCGTGCGTCGAGGGCGGAGACGAGGGGCTGGTAGTCGATGTCAAGGCCGTGGATGATGTAGGAGATGAGTTCGTCGTCTTGGATGGCCTTCCCCGCAGCGGCAAGCTCGCCGGCGAGTCCACAGAGAGAGGCGAAGTAGGCGGCAACCGTCTGGTTGCCCTTCTGCGCATTGATGAGCGCCGTCCTGATGTTATTCACGCGGCTCATGGACTGCGAGGAAAACATACCTGCCACCGCCGTCCAGAGCGCGTGCGCCGTGGTGACCGTGGTCACCGCGATCAGGACCTCCTTGGAGAGGGTGCTGAGCAGGTAGCCCAACACCTGTTGATCCTCCCGGACCTAGATTGGGTGGAGAGGGTTGGGCTCAGTGCGTTCTTTTGCCATCCTTGTCCTTGGTGACATGAAGCCTGGCCGGCTCCGGTGTGGTGCCGTCGACGTAGCCGAAGACGCCGGCGCCGCGCAGATGGGGAGTAACCTGCGTGCGCCAGAGCACGTAGTTCGTGCGTGTTAGCTTCTCGGTGACCTGCCCATTGAGGGTGGTCTGGGAAGCACCGGAGAAGGAGGAGGAAGACATGGCTAGGCTCGGTAGATGGGATCTCAGTAGATGGGAAGAGATGGGGCTCTGATTACCATGTGCGAACTAGTGGAACGTCTTGCCTTCTCAGGCCGGCAACTTCGTGTTATATAGATGGGCGCCCCTCCCATCACCGCGCATACATTCGGTTGAGATTACATTCTTGGAGATAAAGAAAGGAGGTAGAGATAAGAGGTACATGAGATAAACATTATACTCTAACTACCTAACCAACTCCTATGATGCGCCTCATGGAGATATACGCCAGCCATGTAGATATTGATGTGTTTAACAGAGCTCAGTAGCTAAAGAACGAAGTAGGACACAAAATGCAGCATTACTCACTGAAGATCAAGGTGAGCGATGGATTACCTCTGGAGGCATGACGAACCGAACAGGATCTTCCTTTTGCCTATGATCTAGTTCTTGCTTAGTGACAAGGGCAGCAGCTCCATGTGAAAAATCCTTCCTTTCATACACATTTGAACAAGTTAACATCACTCCTCGTTAAAGAATGAATGACTCGTACAGATTTGGAGAAGGAATTAACTGATCTGTAGATATGTATACAAATTGATTTGGGTCAGTACCTTGATAAATTGGGGCGCTGGCAGAAGCCTAGATAGACTACAGAAGCAAAACAGATCGGCAAGGTGGACAAGGAAACTGGAAGTTGCATGTGAGTGAATTATGCATTGCGTAGAAGGAATATATTGATATTCCTTGGATCTGGTTTGCACGCTTTTTCTTTGTGCTTTATCTCTCTAAACAAAAGCTGAGAATTCTTTGCTTCTGACAAACACCACATCCATCATCAGATTCTTTGCTTTCCGTGTTTAAAGGAACACAGGGAAATAGTAAAGGTAAAGATAAAAATGGACTGCTACATATTGTTGCCTGTCATCCCGTCAGTTAACCAAGTTATGTATCCAGCTATCTCCCGTCAGCCTTCAGTAACAGAAAATGCCGTTTTGGCCACTGAGACTACCTCTGAAACATATATTTCGTTAACTATTTTCTATTTGCATATACTTGTACGCCATTTTCATATAGCCAATTATTTTTACCACAGTTGTAACTTGCACTGCAGAATTTTAAAACATCAAACCGGACCAGGTACCGTTGTCGTCAAATTCAAACCGGACCAGGTAATAAAACCCGAGCCAGTTCAGTGGTGTGGACCCACATGTATGTCTGCTTCCATGTTGAGGACGCCTCATTACTTTGCCACGTCAGGGCAACCTCACTCAAGTGAAACCTATGTTTGTTGATCTGAAGTTCTGGACCATGTCCTGAGTGTCAGTCAATATTTGTCGGTCTACCAACATTTCCGATTACCAATGAGCAATCGTTTGAGACAACCTGCAAATGGAATGAAGGAAAGAATTACCAAAATTTCACTAACTAAAAACTTGGAAGCAACTCTACTTCTGTTTCTTTCTTCCCTTAAGTTAAGAAACATGGGCAGCTCCTGGCAGGGATCCAAACTTTCAAGAAAGGATGCATCTGGAGAGTAGGGGATGGGCGAAAAATTAATATTTGGACTGATTGTTGGATACCCAATAGTTCTTCTACTTAAGGTGATAACGGTTTGTGGAAATCAGATTCTCACAAAAGTTAATGAGCTTATTGACCCATCTTCGGGTGAATGGGATGAGCAGCTGATTAGAGACAATTTCTGGCGCATTGATGCAGAACGAATTCTGCAAATCCCTCTACACCATCAGATCCCAGAGGATTATGTGGCCTGGCATCTAACAAAAAATGGAGTGTTCTCTGTAAGGTCGGCCTACTATAATCAGTGGGAGGAAACGTATATACGTAATGGTCCAGCTGAGAGTACCCATAGTGGGTCATCATCACACCAGGTTTGGAAAAGATTGTGGGATCTCAAGTTACCAGGCAAGATAAAAATATTTTTATGGAGGTGCCTTCACAACACAATCCCTTGCCTTTGTGTTCTGGCCAATCGTCATGTTGGGAATGTTGCACAATGCCCAACATGTATTGCTCATCTATTATTTAAGTGCAACCGCGCAAGGGAGATCTGGGCAAGCTTGGGTATTGAGCATGAAATATTGGACGCTACCCTGGTGGACCGTTCGGGGGCAGGCGTCATAGAGTTTCTGCTCTGCGACAAATCTTTTGATGTCGGAGTTCTCTAATCCAGTGGAGATGGCGGAGTTGCTCGGGACAACGTGCTGGTATATCTGGTGGCAGCGCAGGATGTTCGTTCGAGGAGAATCAGTTCAATCCCCTCGCCGAACTGCAATGGCTATCCAAGCCCGGGTGCTAAATTATGTACGCGCCGCTGGACGATGTATCACACAGGTAGCCATGAAGGCCTTCCCGTCAAAAAAATAAACATGGGCAGCTCCTTCTAAAAAAAGTATAATCCAGTTACAAAACGGTGATGGCTTACAGCATTAACACGGTCTTTACTTGTAACAAATACATGTTCTTTAAATTCCTCTATCAAGGAACGGAACGCCTTAATTCACAGCAAAAGAGAGAAGCAGAAACACTGCTACCAAATTCATGAACTCTCTCTTTTTTTTGGAAAAGGAGGATGTACCACCAGCCTTTGCATCTGGACGATGCTTGCAGTCACATTATTAATTATTCAAAAAAATCATACAAGATGATACATCAATAAGCCTGAAGCCTCCATCTTGGCAACGCTGTTGCTACTCCTATCCCCTTGATGAAGGTGTGCCGAATGTCCGGGCCTAATACTAAACAGACGTCGCACCAAAGCCTAACATCTAAAGGCGGGTGTCCCATCCAAGCCACTACCTGGATTGGGTCCCACACCGGTCCAACACACTCCCAGTGAGCACCGCACGCTGAATTGACAAACCGGACAAGGTACCCTTGTTATAAAATAAAACCTGACCAGGTAATAAAAACCGAGCCAATTCGATTAGTGCGGACCCACATGTCCGCTTCCATGTTGAGGCCGCCTCATTACTTTGCCACGTCCGGGCAACCTAGTTCCCTTGCTGACCAACCCCCCTCTGCCTGTGCGCGCTGCCGGGCAAAACCCGGCCAGCCTGGATGGTGGCAAGGGCTTCTCCGTCCTTGCCTGGGGGTGGCGGCACAAAACGCTGGATTTAGGTGGCGGCGAATGGGCAGGTCGGGCGCGGTGGTGAGTCGATGTGAGCTAACGCGGTTTTGTGACACGGTGCCGCCGCATGGAGGTCTCTGGTGATGTCGTCTTCCGTGGTGGCGGCGGCTCGTCGTGAGGCTCGGGCTAGCGGTTGAGGCGGGCGGGCCGGCGGGGCGTGGCGGCAGCGAGGCACACGTCCGGGGTCTTAGAGTATAAAGTCTATTCGTATTGTAATCTATCTCTATTAGTCTAGCCTTGGAGCCCAAGCTTTGCAATCTATATAAACAGCCCTTGAGGCCCCAATCAATACAATAATTACTTCTCCAATATGTCAATCTATCATGGTATCAGAGCCTAGGTTTTCCGCACCTGGTATGGCTCCGCCACCCGCGCCGCCGCCCCGGCCGATTCGGCCCCTCTTCTCCATGGCCGAGTTCCGCGCCGCCAGCGCCCCATCCCCTACCTCTTCCTCTACAACTACCCAAACACCCCCCCCCCCAAACCCGTCATCCACCGCTCCCGCGCCATCAGCTCCGTCGTCATGGCCTCCTCAGCATGATCCTTGGACTGGCCTCGTCCAGGCTTGGTCGATGCCTTGGTCGGCCCCTCGCCGTATGGTGCCCCTCCTGCGTACACGGGCACGTGGAGCCCCGGTCTTCGTCCAGCCACCGGCTCTCCGGGACTCCTTGGACCCAGGCCGTCGGCGCACGTCTACACCGCCACTCCCACTCCGCCTACCAGCACGCCAGGACTGCCGTCGCCCTCCAACACCATGCCGGTCTTCTACGGCAACATGCAGGCCCCAATCGCATACTACCCATCCGCTATCCCCTACGTCAACATGCAAGCTCCTGGCCCCTCTGCTCCTCCCCAACAGCCGGCTTGGGACCAAGCCGCCTTCATCAACGCCATGAACAATTTTGTCCTCAACGGCGCAGTACGGATTGGATTTTTGATTACGGTGCATCAAATGCATATGTCTTCAAATATGAATTTATTGTCAGCCTGTTTTCCTTCGCTTTTCCACTATCACCATTGGCGATGGCTCCACCATCCTGTTTCATGCACCGTCACTCTTACATCCCTTCCTCTCATGCCAATTTTCTTCTCCGCAATATTCTTGTGGTTCCTTCCATCATCAAAAATCTTATTTCTGTTAGAGAATTTTGCATTGACAACAAAGTTATCCTGGCCTTTGACCCTTTTGGTTTGTCTGTGAAGAATCGACAGCAGGCGGTCCTCGCTCGGTACAATAGCAGGCGACCTTTATCCTCTTCATGGCGCCCACATCCACCCCTCGTGCCATGCTCGCATCCGTTGATCTATGGCATCGTCGCCTCGGTCATCCCAGCAAAAACACTTTGACGTCTTTACTTCAAGAATTTTGTATCCCTAGTTCTAGGAGTCCCCATAATCCCTCTCTCTGTAATGCATGTCAATGCGGCAAACATGTTAGATTACCTTTTGGAACCTCTACTACCATTAGTACTTTTCCTTTTGAGTTACTTCACTGTGATTTATGGACCTCCCCAGTCCCTAGTGTTTCTGGTTATAAATATTATCTTGTGATCTTGGATGATTATTCTCACTATACTTGGACCTTTCCTCTCCGCGCTAAATCTGAAGTACCTGCAATCTTTCTCAACTTTCGACAATATGTAATCACACACTTTGGCTTGCCAATTCGATTTATTCAATGTGATAACGTCCGTGAATTTGATAACACCCAAAACCGCACCTTCTTTTCTCTCCTAAGGCATTCTTCTTCGCTTTTCATGCCCTTATACATCTTCTCAAAATGGTAAAGCTGAACGCTGTCTTCGCTCTATTAACGATGTTCTTCGCACATTGCTTTTACAAGCCTCTCTTCCTTCCCGTTTTTGGGTTGAAGCCCTTCGCACCGCCACACTCCTTCTTAATATTCGACCAACTAAAACTTTCCCTCTTTATTCGCCTTTCCAATCTCTTTTTCTCTCCCACCCTGACTATTCTTTTTTGCGTGTTTTTGGTTGTCTATGCTTTCCCAACATCGCCTCTACCGCCTCCAACAAACTAGAACCATCTTCTGGTCGTATTATTCTCTCTCTTCAGGTCACATTCGATGAAAATAATTTTCCTTTTTCTGTCACTACAACCAGAACACCAATTCCACCATAATCCGCCACCACCAAAACCCCTTCCCTAGTTCGGCCTTCGGTCATCTCTGCTGCCATGGAATCTTGTTCCGTCTCTCAGCCGGAATCGCCCAACGTTAGCCACCCTCCTGCCCCGTCCCCCACATCTCCCGCAACTGCATCCTCTACCCCAGCCGTCTTTCCCTCACCACATCCTACCACGGCAACCCCCTCGACACCCACCACCTCTGATTCTTCTTCCTCACCGTCCTCTTTTCACAATAACCCTCTGCATCCCGATGACGTTCTTATACCACCGCTCACGAATGATCATGTAATGTGAACCCGTGGAAAACGAGGATTTGTTCTGCCCACCAAACGTCTATATCTTACCGCCACCCCAACCATCTCTCCTATTCCAACCAGTTATAAGCGAGCTCTTCTTGACCATCTCGGCTTTACGCTATGCTTGCGATGAATTTGAAGCTCTTCAGCAAAATAATACATGGACTCTTGATCCCAAACCTCCTGGTTTTAACATTGTTTCTGGCAAATGGGTTTTTCGTCATAAATTTCATTCCGATGGCACTCTTGCTCGTTACAAAGCTCGTTGGGTGTGTCGTGGTTTCTCCCAAAGAGCCTGGTATTGACTTTGATGAGACTTTTCTCCTGTTGTTAAACCAAGCACTATTCGTGTTGTTCTTAGTCTTGTTGTTTCCTCTTCTTGGCCTATTCATCAACTTGATGTTAAAAATGCTTTTCTTCATGGCACTCTCAATGAAACTGTTTATTGTCAAGAACCCTCTGGTTTTGAGAATCCTCATCTCCAAATTTTGTTTGTCTCCTCAACAAATCTCTTTATGGCCTTAAACAAGCTCCTCGTGCATGGTTTCAATGCTTTGCTACTTTTATTCAAACCATAGGCTTTATTCCTCCAAATCCGATTCTTCTCTCTTTGTTTATCAGTCTTCTACTCACACCGCCTACCTCTTGCTTTATGTTGATGATATCATTCTCACGGCTAGTTCTGATTCTTTTCTTCAACACACCATCTCTTCTCTCTCGATCGGGAGTTTTCCATGACTGATCTTGGTCCTCTTCATCATTTTCTAGGTATTCATGTTTCTCGCACAAAATCTTCCCTCTTTCTTTCTCAACGGTCATACATTTTGGACTTGCTTTCTCGCTCGGTATGTCTGATTGTCAACCCTCTCGTACTCCGACCGGCGTTGGTGCTAAACTGTCGGCTGATGGTGATCCTCTTCTGATCCTACTTTATATCGTAGCATCACGGCGCTCTTCAATATGCCACTCTTACTCGTCACTGAAATCTCCTATTCAGTTCAGCAAGCCTGTCTCTTTATGCATGATCCTCGTGCTCCTCATCCGCTCATGTCAGACGCATTCTCCGCTATTTAAAAGGCACTCTTGATCACGGTCTCCTTATTAATTCTTCTTCACCTACAAGCTTGACAGTTTATTCTGATGCAGACTGGGCAGGTTGTCCAGATACTCGACGATCTTCATCCGGATTTTGCGTTTATTTGGGTGATAATCTTGTTTCTTGGTGTTCTAAAAGGCAGGTAACAGTTTCCAGGTCTTCTTTGAGGCTGAGTATAGGGCGGTTGCTCACGCCTGTGGCGAGGCGGTGTGGCTACGGCAGCTTCTCGTTGAACTTCATCGTCCGCTCCCACGTGCTACCATTGTTTACCGTGATAACATCTCTGCAGTATACATGGCTTCCAATCCAGTTCAACATCGTCGCACAAAGCACATTGAGATTGACATTCACTTTATTCGTGAAAAGGTGGCTCTTGGCGAGGTTCGCGTTCTTCATGTTCCTACAAGTGCCCAATTTGCTGACATTTTTACCAAAGGACTCCCGACTGCATCGTTCACCGACATACGCTCCAGTCTCAACATTGTTTCACCCGACGTTGAGACTGCGGGGATCTTAGAGTATAAAGTCTATTCAGTATTGTAATCTATCTCTATTAGTCTAGTCTTGGAGCACAAGCTTTGCAATCTATATAAACAGCCCTTGAGGCCCCAATCAATACAACAATTACTTCTCCAATATGTCAATCTATCACGGGCAGTGCTGCATGGCGGGCGTTGTTGTCGTGGTGGCTACAGGGACAACGGCGGCAGGGTGCAGGCGGCGCATTTGGCTTGTGGGGGAGGGGGGTTGCGGGTCCTGGGTGGATCTGCGGCTACTGGTGCTGTTTCGGCTTGTTTGCTGCGTGACGTGTAGCCAGCCGGGGACCAGCTTGGCAGCATGGTGCTGCCCTGCTCAGGCTCGTCCAGATCTTGGTGATGGCACCGGTCAACGGCGCGGCCTCGGCGGCTCGATCAATGGTGGCTGCTGTGTGTTTGTGGGGTGCGGGCGGTGGTGGCGTCTCTTCAGAAAAAAGCAAGTTCCCGTGTTCTGCGTAAAAAAAACTGTCAAAAACTCTAGCATTTCTTTGCTTCCAACTGTCCCAGACAGCTAGAAAAAATAAAAAATAAATGGAAGAATTTCAGTGTTTTACAATGTTTTCAGAAGGAGAAGAACGCTTATTAACAGAGAGACCGCCTGGCCTGAGATATCATCTTCTCCAAAGAATTGGAAGGAGTAAGGCGAAGATTAAAGGATGCTAGCGGACCCTACCAGCAATTCCTCCAGAGGCGCACTGGGAGAAGATGGCAAGCTACCTGAGTCCTGATCTATGGTGTTTAGCCTATCACTAAAGAATCCTAGCTAAGAGTAGCCGGGGGGGGGGGGGGGGGGGGGGAAAGACGTGAGTTTGGCTTCGCATTTGGTCTTCTAGATCCACGATGTGAAGGCCGGCAGGTGCTTTGACATGGTCCAAGTTGCTGCGGTAGAGTTTAGATGCAAAGAAGCCACTTATCTGGATTTGTTGCAAAAATTGTATTTACTCACTGAATGCATCGAAACACCGCTAAAACACTCGTTGCTGATTGCCTGTGGAGGTGTTGCATGGTACTAGGCTACTAGCTAATTGAACAATTTTTGTCCTTCCATTTTAGTGGCATGGATAAATAAAAGGGATTCTGCTTCTGCTTCCCTGACATGTATGGTTAACATCTTCAGTCTTGCCAGTACTACAGCCAATAGGGCTCAGGATTAATCAGTTAACCGCTTGTGGCCTATTATATATATAGTGAGTCTAATTATAGTTGGTAAAAAGGAACGGTTTCCATCCAGCAATAACCAGTCAAGGAATAAAACGATCCAAATTTTACAATGCTTATATTATCAGCACATAATGAAACATAATCCTGCAGTTTATATAAGACACATACAAATCACCATTTGCATTCAAGCCAGGGGAATTGTTTTGCATTACAGTAATCAGTCCATAGCTGACAAATCACACAGCACAACACACAAATGGAGAGAAACAGCAGGAGCAGGAAAATCAAGCCAGGGAATTGTTTTGCATTACAGTAATCAGTCCATAGATGACAAATCACACAGCACAACACACAAATGGAGAGAAACAGCAGGAGCAGGCAAATCAAGCCAGGGGAATTGTTTTGCATTACAGTAATCAGTCCATAGCTGACAAATCACACACCACAACAGGAGCAGGCAGGGAGCTCATGCCACCTAAGCTGAATGCCCTCTCTTATTTATTTGTCTCTGGCGCAAAGCTTGTACCAAACAAACCGAGTCAAGCCAAACCAAACCAAAGCAGATCAAGCCAAACCAAAGCAAATCAAATCAAACTGAACTGGAAGATGCACGACCACATCATGGCAATGCAGATGCACATTTCACACGGACCAATCAAGCAGCATCAAGTAAGACAACAATCCACACAAACGTGTACACTCCAGAGAAAGCTTCAGCTAATTAAGCGCCATAGCACCATAGGATCGACGTGCCTGTAGCGCTCAAATCATGGAGGGAATTGTTTACCTACAATGAAGCATAACAAATCTTTTATGATAAGATTGATTCCTTAAACATACATAGTATCCGAACTAGACTAGTACAGATAGAATGGTAAAAGTAAGTTGGCTAGCACACTAAGTAAGTTAATGAAATGAGACATGGACCAAACATATCTAACCTGAGCACGGTGCCTCTTGGCAGGTGGGCTTTCTTGTAGTATCGCGAGTGGCGTGTTTCATAGAGCGAAGGGCCGTGGTTCGCCTCCAGACCGTCCCACTTCAGGTTGTCCCACCAGTCCTTCTCACAGTCCACCTTGGGCCGCTTGCTGGTGCTGCCACTGACGGCCGGCAGGCGGCTAAGGCCCCAGCAGCCCCTGACCTTGATGGTCTCAAGGTTGGGCGCGAACATCCTGCTCCCGCAGATGCCCTGTAGAGTGGAGAGCTGGTATAGGTGGATGTGCCTTAGCTTGGGAAATCTTATAATTTCCTTCTTCTGTTGGCGCTTAGGGTCCAAAGGGAAGACTTCCTTCAGATCACCGCAGCACACAATCTCGAGCGTTTCCAGTCTAGGCAGGGTGTCCATATAGTCAGACAAGGGAAGCACATGTTTGAGCCTGGGGCAATAGTCCAGGTGCAAAAATACTAGGTCTTCGAAGGAACTTTCACTTGGTTGGTATGTTGTACTCCAGTTCCAGATGTAGCATGCCATAGGGAGCTGGGATGCCCAGAATGTAGACAGGCGCCAAAAGGCGGTCCGGCCATCGCTCAGTTGGGGAGTAGCAAAGACAGAGCAAAGCTTGGGGCACCTCTCAACTCGGCACCATCTAAGATACTTCCACGTTGCACCTTGTGGGCATGGAATGCAAGTGGTGGAATAGCTATCATGCACATACAACATCCCTGCATTATCACACATCAAAACAGGGGCTAAACAAACACCAGTATTAATCCTTCGGGCGTTGTATTGTTGCTGTAAAGATCCTCTTTCCATCTTCTCTTCGTCTTGCATGTGTAAGTACCAGTCTTGAGGATATGGAGTAGGAGTAGGTGGACAAGCCCACATCCAGCTGATCACACCTTCGATAGCACTGACAGCTTGCGGTTCTTCTTGAAAGACATCACTTGCATATAAGTATTGAGCAAACTGCTGCTGGCTCCCGATGCCTTGAGCAACTTCACGGCTACCAACAGCAGCTCCACTGGCAGGAGATGAATGAATCTCCATATATACAGTGTTTCGCTTAATTTTTTGCTGAAAGGGCAGAAGCGACCAGATGAGCCTTGCATCCACAACACATATGTACCATTTAAAGTCAAAAGATGCAATTCGCTGGCTGCCTAATTGTGAAGCCCCAAAACTAAGGATAGATGATGATCCTACAGCAGCAGTAGCCTCCTTGGTCTTCTCTTCCCAATCATTCTGGCTAGGTGATGCAGATTGGGCGGTGCTGATCTGCAACTTCTCCAAAACCCTTGTCCTTTCATATTCTGATGGCCATAATATTGCACGGAGCTTCTCGCAGTCCAGCAGCATAATACGCTTGAGGTTTGGAGCTTCCACTTCTCTGAGGTCAAGGGTTTTCACTGCCGTGCCCGAGAGGTCCAGCTCCTCTAGGCTCCCCAAATTTCCTCTGAGAAGTATATTCTTCAACTGAGAACAACCCCGGAAGGAGATACTAGATATCTTGGCAGCACTAGCACCACTATTGATGAAGCTAACTGACTCGAGCAATGGGGGTAACATGAAAGGGGCGACTTGTTCCAATTCAGCACAACTCTCAAGGCTGACTGTCTTCAGGAGACTTGCCTTGGACAAGTTGAGGAGTGATGCACCATTATTTTTTATGATGTCTTGTGAATGAATTGTGACTGTGTTGGCTGTTACTCGAAGTACGACAAGGCTAGGAATATCACCACACAAATCGCTTATGCTCCAATGCTTGACTCCCTCCACATTCAACTCCCTGAGGTCAGTCATTAAACTCATCATCTTTTCCGATAGAAGCCAATACCAATCTGTATACCTCAAAACCAGCACCCATAACTTCTGGAAACATGTCATGTTTTCATTGTGGCTTGGATGCTCCTCATCGTCTGTGATATTCGTGCAATGGTCCAGATGGAGCAATCTTAGTTGGACACAATGAACGAAGGGAGGAGATGCAAAACTGAAGGTGCAATGAGACAGATGTAACACACGTAGCTTGCTGCTTTGTGAATGTTGGAACATGCCAACTGGTAGTATTGATGTTGTATTTCTTGGTGGCTCATCTGCAGAAAGGAAGAATGATGTCACCTGAGGAGGCAGCACACGAGTGTTATCCTTTAGGAGTTGTTTGTGGGTGGTGAAATTCCAGCGGTTAACAAGTAAATCATCCGACACCTGTAGCATGGGAGCTGTTTCCTCATCATATGTTATACCAAAATCCAAGCATATGTTCCTGTGCAGAGAATTGCTAGTTTCCCATGCTGATGTATTGTCTTGGCCTTGTATAATACCATCGCAGATCCAATAGTTTGGTGCATGTGTTTTCAAGTCCGTAGCAATCAGTGTCCTATATATGAGGCACTCCATGACTATCTTGTGGCATATATCATCAGGCTGAACAATCCCCGCACACCTGGCAACCTCCAAAGCCTCTTCATGCAGTAGATCTCGTATTTCCTCATCTTCAAGTTTCGCACAAGCATCTAAGAGAACATCTGTCTGACTCTTCATCTTTCCCTCTTCCCCATCTTCTAGTATTAGATTGAGATCGTGCCGAAACCCCCCGTGCCAGGTCCACAACATTTTGTTACTCAAAAATGTTGTTATTGGGACACCACAATCATACAAATCAATGTATCTTCTGCTCCCGTTGTGAAAAACCACCACAAATATACTGTTAACGAGTTTTCTGAAGATTTCCCTTCTGATATCTGCTATCACCCCTCTGGAGCCTTGGTCTATCCCACTGAAGTCGTCGTCCTCCTCACACCGATCAAAGATGGCCATTACTGAACGCGGAAGCTCCAGCTCCTCCGCGATTGCCTTTTGCAGATCTCTCATGCTTCTCCATACCGAGCAATCCACATGGATAACCTTATCAAACTTGTTTTGTTTTGTTGATGATTTCAGGCGTTGAGCTACCAGATTGAGAACAGCCGATGCTCCAAATCCCCCCCAGCCCTTGAAGTAGATCAGATTTCCTTTGCTTGTGTCCTCCAAAACACCAAGTATCTCTCCTGCTGCAGCATCGATGTTTTTTGGCTTGATCTCTATCTTCTGCAGTGTTCAACAATAATAACACCAAATGAGGTTCGCCATTTTTAGCTTTCTTGCTGAAACTCTTTAATTTCAAACTACAATGTGCATCATAACTATGAAAAACCATAAATCAATTAATACATAACTTATTACTACAAATTAAAGCAAGGACCAAGTGGTGCATATAAAAGCATGGAAGTGAGTGATAACTGCATAATCACCAATCAAGTGTGTAAACAATTAAGTGCATTTATATTCTTGACTGTACCATCACTAAAAAATCAAGATCCAAGTTACGCTCAGTAGCTAAAGAAACCGAAGTAGAACACAAACTGCAGCATTAATCACTGAAGATCAAGATGAGTCACGGATTACCTCTGGAGGCATGACGAATCGGACCAATCTTCCTTTTGGCTATGATCTAGTTCTTGCTTACCGACAAGGGCAGCAGCTCCATGCGAAAAATTCCTTCCTTTCCTACACATTTGAACAAGGTAACATCATTCCTTGTTAAAGAATTAATGACTCCTACAGATTTGGAGAAGGGATTAACTAATCTGCAGATATGTATACAAAATGATTCAGGTTGGTACCTTGATAAATTGTGGTGCTGGCAGAAGCCTACAGAAGCAAAATAGATCGGGAGGTAGAAACTGGAAGTTGGATGCAGACATGTGCCTCGAGTAGAAGGAATATGGATGTAGCTTTGCTAGCATTATATGCGTCTGCTTTGCATGCTTTTTCTTTGTGCTTTGTCTCTCTAAATAAGAGCTGTGAATTCCTTGCTTCACACACACCACACGCAGCCATCATCATATTCTTTGCTTGCTGTGTTTAAAGACACACAGGGATACAAAGGTAAAGATAAAAATGGAATGTCACTTTGTTACACGTCATCCCGTCAGTTAACCAAGTTATGTATCAGGCTATGTCTCGTCAGTCTTGAGAACCAGAAAATGACGTTTTGGCCACTAAGACAACCTCTGAAACATAAATTTAATTAACTAATTTCAATGTGCATATACTTGGACACCATCTTCATGCCAAAAATTGCATTTTGGACCACATATTTTTACCATATTTGTAACTTGCGCTGCAGACTGTTAAAAACATCAAACCGGACAAGGTACCGTTGTTGTAAAATTAAACCTGACTAGGTAATAGAAAACTGAGCCAGTTCAGTGGTGCGGACCCACATGTCTGCTTCCATGCTGAGGCCGCCTCATTACTTTGCAACGTCAGGGCAACCTCACGCTAGTCAAGCCAACGTCTTCTGATGTTCTAAACCATGTTCTAGGGAGGTACCTTAAATATACAGTTTAGGAGATCTTTAGTTGGGGAGCGTTGGAACTCCTGGCTACACTTGATACGGAAGTTGATGGAGATTCAACTATCCGACCAATCTGATTCCTTTCACTAAAAATTAACCAGAAGTGGAGTGATTATGGTAAAATCTATGTATATGGATATAATTAATTCTGGCCCAATCCCAAGATCGATACATATTTGGAAAATTAAAGTTCCCTTGCGTATCAAAAGTTTTATGTGGTTTGTCCACAAGCAAGTGACCCTCACCAAAGATAATTTACTAAAGCAACGTTGGGTAGGAAGTGCACGATGTTGTTTTTTGATCATAATGAAATAGTACAACACCTATTCATAGTTTGACCTCTCGCGAAATTACTTTGACAAACGATTCATATAGCCTTTAACATTATTCCTCCAGTTAGCATTGAAGCGTTATTTGGGGCATGGCTAGCTGGAGTAGATCATATTACTGTGTCTCGTATTCGGGTTGGAATATGTGCGCTTGTTTGGGCTATATGGAGCTTCATGAATGGTATGATCTTTAACAGACAACATATTTTAACTTTCTTGCAGGTCATCTTCAGAGCTACGGCATGGATCCGTACGTGGTCTTTACTCACTCCTTCGGACTCCAGGGAGCCTTTGGGGCGTCTTTGGTTGGGTGGCTCGCACCTGGCTCGCATGGGGCATGCAAATTTCAGCCTGTTTGGTTTCCTGTGTGGGCTTCTCAGTCTGGCCCAAATGGTGCAAAAAGAGGCTTCTCAGCCAGGTTGAGAGGAACGCGAGAATCGGGCATATCGCTGATGCAGCATCGCGCCTGCATCCACACCCCCACTTAAAACGAAACGGTATGTGTGACTGGCCTTGTTGTTTGCTGGAATTACTTGGAAAGTGCCACTAGCCTCCGGTATCTCTCTATCCTCTCCTCACAGATCGAATCAGAGGTAATTGTAAAGTAGGACCAGTCTTTTTAGAGGTTGTGCAAAAGCTTTACTCAGAGGAACCCCCCCCCCTCCTCCCCCCGAGTCGCCTCCCGGCCAGGCGACCAGGGCTCTCTCATCGCCCCTCCCGGCCTCCTCCCCATCCTCCCCTGCCGCTTGCCGTCGGCCTGGGCCACTGGCCTTGCCCGCATGCTGCCAGCGGCCCAGCCTTCCCCCCGCATGGCGCCTCGGCTCGGACGGCCACGGCAGGGGTGCTCCTCGGCGACTATGGATCCGGTGGCGGCGCGGCTCCCTAGGCGGCGCAGTGCTGGGTGGCGTGCGGGCGGTGGCGCGGTCGCTTGGCGGCGGGGCGACGCGGTGGCTAGCGCCGGGCCTTCCCGGCCCAGATCTGGGCCCTTCTCGGCTCGATCTGGGTCTGGGCGGGTGTGACGCCCGGATAATTAAGCTACAGTAACCCCACGTTAACGATGCCACATCACCTCAGATTACTGTTGATAATCTCGCGTTAGTTCGAAACGATTTATATTCAAAATTTGAATTTAAGATTAAACAATTAAAGTTTTCAAAATTCAAAACTAAATTGTTCCTAATGTGTCAAATAATCCTTAGTAAATATTGGTGGATAAATTATCTTTTAATAAAATATTTAAATGCACTAAAGTAATAGAAATGGCAGCAAAACAATTAATTAGATGCCTTTCATAAAGTTATAGTAATAAAACTAAATTAGTAGTGTGCCCAAAATAATTGTGGCAGTGGACTGATTAGTAATACTAATTTAGGTGCTGACTGGATATTTTATAAAACTAAGATAAAAGAAACTATAAATGAAAATAAAAAATAATAAATAAAAGAAAAGGGACAAAGAAAACAAACAAAAGGAGATCAACACTTCAGCCAACTGCCCGGACGCCATCGCCCAACTGGGCATCCAACCCACCAGCCCAAGCCCAGCCGCCCCATCTCACCCTTATCCCCATGGGCAACCGAAACCCTAGCGGTTCTCACACCACTCCCCGCATGATCCACTCGCTCCCCCACTCCCCGATCCAGATCGGGATCGGGCGACCACGACCCGCCCACCGACCCGCTGCCAGAGCCCCCTCATCGGAACCACCTCGCCGCCCTCCCCGCCGGACTCCCTCTGCCTCCCCTCGGTCAAGATCGGGGGATCGACCCCGATGCTGCCGCCCGGGGCCACATCGCCGGAGCCGCCACCGCCGCCTTCCACCTCGACCTCCCGTCCTCGACCGCCCCACTGGATCGCTTCTTCCTCGTCTCCTCGAAGTCCTCGACCAGATCTGGCGCCCCTGGTGCCCCGACGCTGGCCAGACACCGTCGCCGCCTCGTCCGTCGCTGCTTCGACGGAGCCATCCACCGTCGTCGTCGCCTCCTCGTCCTCCTCCCCAAGCCCCGTTGCCCCGAACCCTACGGACCCCTGTGAGCCGCTACCCCCTCTCCTCTCTCCTCTGCCTCGTTCCCGGCCGACGCGCGCCCTGCACGCGCCCACCCGTGCCCCGTGGCCGTGCCCTGCCTCGCCACCACGGCCATCGGTTGCCCTTCGCCCACCTCGGCCCGTGGTCAGCGCCATCACATCGCGCTCCAGCTCGCCACAAGCCACCCCGGGCGCCCCATCAGGCCCGTGGGTTCAAGCCGCCCCATCGCCTCGAATGGCTCCCGCCCGTCATGGCGACCATCTGCGCCGTTCGGGCTGGTGCCTGCAATACCAGAACCGTGTGCCCGCAAGGCCTCTCTGGGCCAATGACCTGTGGGGCCCCACCCCCCCCCTCAGAACGAGTTTTATAAAAAAAGAGAAAAAGAAGTAATAATGAAAATAAATTTGATTAATTAATTAGCTAATTAACTAAATTAATTAAGTTAATTAATCATAATTAGATTGATTTAATCACTATTAACCTAATTAACTACTATAGTTAACTTAACTAATCTGTTAACTAAACTAATTAGCCTGGTTAGTTGGTTAGCAGTCAATGACATGCGGGACCCACACGTCAGATTGACCCAGTCAACCCCTGTTGACTGCTGACGTCATGATGACGTCAGCAAACACTGTTCTGGATAATGTTATTTTAAAATAATTAAATAAATCCTAAAAAATGATTTAAATCTTTTAAAATTAATATAAAATAAACCGTAGCTCAGATGAAAATACTTTCTACATGAAAATTGCTCGTAACGACGAGGCGAATCCGGATCGTAGCCCGTTTGTCCGCCACACATCCCTAACCTATCGAACTCATAATTTTCCCCCTTCGGCTCCTCTGCCCGAAAACGCGAAACACCGGGAATACATTCCCGGATGTATTCCCCCTTCACCGGTATCGCCTCATACCGCGTTAGTGCACGCCTAGCATCACACATTGCTTTGTAATGCATCGTTATGCATCTGTCTGCATTGTATTCATTGTTTCTTCCCCCTCTTCTTCCGCTAGACACCGAGACCGACGCTGCTGCTGCCCCGTTCGACTACGGTGTTGACGACCCTCTCTCTTGCTGAGCAACCAGGCAAGCCCCCTTGATCACCAGATATCGCCTATTCTTCTCTATACCGCTTGCATTAGAGTAGTGTAGCATGTTCTTGCTTTCATTAATCCTATCTTTCTTGCATAGCTCCTTGCTACTCTTGTTGTTACCTTTACCTTTATCCTCTTGCTTAGTATAGGATGCTAGTGTTCCATCGGTGGCCCTACACTCTTGTCCGTCTGCCATGCTATACTCTTTGGGTTGTGATCACACCGGAGGTGATCACGGGCATATACTATATACTTTACACTATTACATTACATGTGATACTGTTCGGAGATGGGGCTGAAAGGACAGTGGCTCCATCCTGGTAGAGGTGGGCCTGGGTTCCCGGCCCCCGATCGTTACTTGTGGCGGAGCGGCAGTGGCAGGTTGAGACCACCTAGGAGAGAGGTGGGCACAGCCTGGTCGGCGTTCATGGATACTTAACACGCTTAACGAGATCTTGGTATTTGATCTGAGTCGGCCATTTGGTCTATACGCACTAACCAACTACGGGAACGATTATGGGCACTTTCGGCGTCGTGGTATCGGCCGAAGCACTTCGTGACGTGGCCCGGCCCGGCGGCGCGCCCGGATTGGAACGTAGGCCTGCTCTTGTATTAAGGGGCTAGTTACGCTTCCGCCACGTCGCAACGTGCAGGTGTGCTAAGGGCGATGGGCCTGCACTGTCGCTTAGGTTTAGACCGCGTCTTGGCCTCTCACAGTGCCTAGGTGGGGCTGCGGCGTGTTGATATTCAGCGGCCGGGCATGACCCGTAAAAGTGTGTCCGCCAAATGGGATCAAGCGTGTTGGGTTATGTGGTGCACCCTGCAGGGAAGTTAATCTATTCGAATAGCCGTGATCTTCGATAACAGGGCGACTTGGAGTTGTACCTTGACCTTATGACAACTAGAACCGGATACTTAATAAAACACGCCCTTCCAAGTGCGGATACAACCCGGTGGTCGCTCTCTATCGTGGTTACGAGGAGGGATCGCCGGTAGGATTATGCTATGCGATGTTACTTGGAGGACTTCAGTCTACTCTCTTCTACATGTTGCAAGACGGAGGCTGCGAGCGTAGTCTTCGACAGATTAGCTATCCCCTCTTATTCCGGCATTCTCAGCTCAAATTAATCGATATGGCCCTTTACACATATATCCATGCATATGTAGTGTAGCTCCTTGCTTGCGAGTACTTTGGATGAGTACTCACGGTTGCCTTGTTCCCCCTTTCCCCCCCTTTCTTTACCCGATTGCTGCAACCAGACGATGGAGCCCAGGAGCCAGACGCCACCGTCGATGATGACTACTACACTGGAGGCGCCTACTACTACGTGCAGCCCGCGGACGACGACCAGGAGTAGTTAGGAGGATCCCAGGCAGGAGGCTTGCGCCTCTTTCGATCTGTATTCCAGTTTGTGCTAGCCTTCTTAAGGCAAACTTGTTTAATTATGTCTGTACTCAGATATTGTTGCTTCCGCTGACTCGTCTGTGATCGAGCACTTGTATTCGAGCCCTCGAGGCCCCTGGCTTGTATTATGATGCTTGTATGACTTATTTATGTTTTAGAGTTGTGTTGTGATATCTTCCCGTGAGTCCCTGATCTTAATCGTACACGCTTATGCGTGTATAATTAGTGTATGATTGAATCGGGGCGTCCACAAGTTGGTATCGAGCCATTTGCTGTAGGAATCCCCTTCCACACTCCTTGGCGAAGTTGAGTCTAGCCGATGAAAATTGTTTTACTAACATGGCTGTGTGCCTTACGGGCCCACGCCGCCATTGGGTGGTACTAGGATATTTTACTCCTCGATCTTTATTCTGGGACTCTAATCTCTCCCTATTCGGGTTAAATGATTTTGCTAAAAGACTAACTTTAGGTTCTCGAAAGACTTTCTCCGGAGAGCCCTTCACCCGAGATGATCACCGATCGCACCAAGATTTTGAAGATACTCTTCGATCATTCCCGAGACCCTTGTGGCCTCTGCCTTTTCAATTCTCTATTACCGATATATCCATATGGATAACGACATACACTTGTTATTCATACAATTACTCTGAAGTTTCTCTTGTTACTACAAGATGCGTCGAATGGCTCTTCGACTCTTAAGAATCCCTTGTACCACTGCCTTGTAGTTCCTTGCCACATAAACACCCCTACGGACAAATTGCTCGCACTTACCGAGTATCCGCCCATCCCTAGTTTTCCATATGTTTCACAAAGTCTTTGAACTACCATTCGGTCTTCTGAAAATCTTCGGCAGCCTATTGCTCTTGAAATTTTTGCTTGCTTTCCATATGGTTAATCCCATAAGTCTAGTAATCTAATTTACATACTTTGTCACTATCATTTTTTAGTCCATTGGTTCAATAAGTTGTCAATGTTCACAATCATCAATCGAGTCCTAGGATTATCATTCCGGCTCAGACATCATTTTTGAACATGAGCTGGTTCTCGACCAAACTATTTGTCGTCAATTGTGCCTCTGGTCTATCCAACTTATCCATCCTTGATCAAAGCGACTGCTTCTGATCCTCTGTTTTGGAAATCGAAATTCCTTTGTTATCTAAGCATCGAATTATTCAGAGGTTCTATAATATGATGTTCGTGCATTCTTCTTCCTCTGGTTGAGTACCGATGCTCACATCGGATCCCTTGTGGACCATCGGTTCCTTTGTTGGATTTTATCTCGACAAAGGTCCTTCATATTGAATAACATTGAGAGCCTTTCCATGGGTATATACTGCCTTTGGTAAATTGTATCATCTGCCTTTGAACAATGCTCTACTTTCGAGCTTGTGTTACTTACTCCTCAAGTTTGTGGTATATGTTCCTAATAGACCTTGATGGGTCGAACCTATGCCTTTTCTAACTGTGTGAACCCGGAAACTACTACGGGTCATTCTCTCTTGATGTTATGTCGATAAAATTTCAACACTACAGCTTCATCGAACGTGAGAAGTGAATGAAGGATTATACATTGAAGAAGTGGAGTCGACCTTGAACCTTGTGTTCATGCCCATGGACACGATGTAGATCTTATCATTAAAAGCTTCTCTTAAATTAATTATTCCCTTGGTATAAGGTCATCTTATATCTGGGATCCGCCTTTTGCAATCGTGGTTCCGACCATGTTCTCCTTTAAATACCATTTCTCGTGCAAGTTTAAGAACTTGCCTTCTGCAGAGCAATGCCCCCAGTCCAACCTCTACTTTGATCTGTCATCGAGTATTACCCCCTGGTATCTCGAGATTATCATGGAACTGCATAACTTTTTATGAGTTCATCAAGTACTACCTTCTCACTGATTCTAATTTTTCACGGCCTCTGAGTTATTAAAAACTCAAAGACACCGATAACTGAATCGAGTTCGCAATACGAATCAACAAGTATTTGTACCCTTCACTGCTTACAACTTTATTAATCCTTCAAGTCATTCCTAGCCTGATCGGCTATATCATTATCGAGCTAATTTTAACTGTGCTACCCGGTCCTTCTTCCCGGAGCACAATTTTCGACGATGAACTAACCTTACGTCGATCATCATCGTCATATCATTTCGCCTTGAACAACAAGCTTGGTTTCGAGTTTGTGTCGTACCCATGGTTCCAATAACTTTTTGCTTCATCATTCAGATGACTTGATGTCATCGCCGATCAGTTACATCTTCTCGAAACCTCTCGACAAATGTGTCATGATCATCATCAGCATTCTGAGATCTTCTAGGGTATCAATTGAATTCATGATGAGAAATACCATCCTTGCCCTTGATGAATTCTATTATCATCGACCACTTTATTACCTTCCCACCAACACAGCTTGTTCGTGTTTGGTGTTGTACCTTGAGTTCCCTGCCATCCAGCAATTGTTCTCCTTTACTCGGAACATTACGATCTCTTATGTCATCAATGTTGTGAGAATTACACCACCTCTTAAGAATTTGTGATACAGTGATGCTTCCCACCATCACCATTCTTTCTTGGTCCTCGTGTTGATTCCAACCGGTGTACCAACAAGTGAACGGTGCTGTTTGAATTCTGCCCTTCTAGCAACCCTATTGCTTTGAAGTTAATGGTCGGCCGTTCATTATTAGACATTTGATTATTGAATCACCATTCCGACGTTGGTTGTACAACCCAGCCCATATTTCGGTGCACCTTTCAACCAATGTTTAATTGTGTATGTTTTCCTCGAGCATACATCATTATACCATTTGATCTGACAAATGCTATCTCCTTGTTCACATAATTGTGGAAATCCATCTTTTGTTAATCTCGATGAATTGTCGCTGATTCCATCAGCCACCTCCTCACCCTCTCGTTGGTTTAACGATGAACTCTTGTTTCGTAACTAGCTTCCATAAGTTCATCTCCCGAGAATCTTCGATGTCATCTCGTCAATTTGTATCGCACCTTTTCTCCTCGAGCATCGTGAGTTTGAGGTATCCTAACACCAATCAGATCTAAATCTCGGTCAGATATGATGGTTGGAACATTTTTTTCAAGAGTTATAACACGGTCTTTTTATGACCCGGTAAGGTGATGGCATGCCCAAAGACACCTGGCCGGATGACCTGCTGTTATAGTTTCCTTATTAGCAAGGTTAGCCATTCTTCCATGAGGAAAATTGTAAGACTTATTCTATAAGTTGTTCCTGATGAATCCTTTGAGTATTCAAAATCTGACCTTTGCTTGAAAACCATGTCAATGCTATCTCAAAGCATGTCTGTGGAACGCCGATTTTTAATGTAAACATTTGAAGCCCAATGCCAAATGATTCTTGCTCAATTATCCAAACACCATTGTATGGGTAATGTCATGAAATTTCTCTCCCCTTACCTAAAGGGTTTTCTACATTATATCTTGTCACGGATATCATGCTCGCTTGTCCTCATGAAGGATATACCCCCTGAAATATGTGTTTACACACATTTTCCTTTCCATTGTTCTGTTTAATCTGATAATCACATTTTCCTTTCCATTGTTTGGTTTAACCTTTCTTGTGATCTATTTGATCTAAGCAGAAATATTCTCCTGCTTATGTAAACACCTCGGTGTACAATTCTGTCAACAAGACCTGTTACCATTGTTGATGACATTCTGGTAGCCACCGATGGACGAGAACTTAGCCTATTGGTCCGCCTCGTTCAACGAGCGGGAAAATGGTTCTCTTCGTCCCTCGCCTTTGGTATCGATGTTGTTGCAGACATAACTGACAGGCTACCTCTGGCATGCCTCGCTTACATGATCGTGTAAGACGTCATCACCTTCCTACTTTTAACCCACATGGTGGGCCCATAACCCACAGCTCCACAGGATCGAAACCTGACTTTCCTGTACCACCTCCCATGTTCCCAAAGTTATTCCTCGCGCGTGACCTCGTAAGTAATTCACGAGCCACCTCCCGAGAGATCATCAATTCTGGTATCAGACACAATACTTATTCCCATTGTTCTCAACCCCTTTCACACTTTGTTTCAGGCATCGAACGATTGCCTGCCTGCTTGAAACCTCCCCGATACCTCTTTATTTTGCTCTCGATATTTTCTTAAGTTTCAATTCGAGAGTTACTTTCCGCCACCTTCCTCGATGATATCGACCAGATAGTCAACCTTGCAGAGGTCCATTTTTTCGGAATACCCCCCTTACTCTGTCGTAAGTACGATGCAGATCCTGAAGAAAGGACGCCGACTTCATCCTGATGACCTGGAGCAGAGAAATGAAGACTTCAAAGCAATGGATCCACCTCTTCGAGAAGAGCAACCAAAGACGAGAAGATTCGTTAGGATTTCTTAACCAGACCTTCCCCCCCTAGTCCCTCTCTAAAATCTCGGGATGAGATTTCTTGTAGTGGAGGAGATTTGTGACGCCCGGATAATTAAGCTACAGTAACCCCACGTTAACGATGCCACGTCACCTCGGATTACTTGATAATCTCGCGTTAGTTCGAAACGATTCATAATCAAAATTTGAATTTAAGATTAAACAATTAAAGTTTTCAAAAGTCAAAACTAAATTGTTCCTAATGTGTCAAATAATCCTTAGTAAATATTGGTGGATAAATTATCTTTTAATAAAATATTTCAATGCACTAAAGTAATAGAAATGGCAGCAAAACAATTAATTAGATGCCTTTCATAAAGTTATAGTAATAAAACTAAATTAGTAGTGTGCCCAAAATAATTGTGGCGGTGGACTGATTAGTAATACTAATTTAGGTCTTGTTGGATATTTTATAAAACTAAAATAAAATAAACTATAAATTAAAACAGAAAATAATAAATAAAATAAAAGGGAAAAACAAAACAAACAAAAGGAGAACAACAACCCCCCCCCCCCCCCGGGCCAACCGGCCCAGCACGCCACTGGCCCAACTGGGCATCCAACCCACCAGCCCTTGAGCCCAGAATCAAACCCTAGCGGTTCACACACCACTCGCCCCCCCGACGATCCACTCGCTCCCCCCCCCCCACTCCCCCGATCCAGATCGGGGTCGGGGCGACCACGACCCCGCCCCCGCCGACCGCTGCTGCCAGGAGCCCCCCAAATCGGAACCACCTCGCCGCCCTCCCCGCCGGACTCCCTCTGCCTCCCCTCTGTCCAGATCGGGGGATCGACCCCGATGTCGTCGCCCGGGACCACATCGCCGGAGCCGCCACCGCCGCCTTCCACCTCGACCTCCCCGTCCTCGACCGGCCCCCCATCGATCGCTTCTTCCTCGTCTCCTCGAAGTCTCGACCGGATCTGGCGCGCCCTGGCGCTTCGACATCGCCGCCCGTACACCGTCGTCGCCTCGTCCGCCGCTGCTTCGATGGAGCCATCCACCGCTGCTGCCGCCTCGTCCTCCTCCCCAAGCCCCGTTGCCCGAACCCTACGGACCCACTGTGAGCCGCTTAGCCCCTCTCCTCTCTCCTCGCCTCGTTCGGCCGACGGCCAGACGCGCCCACCCGTGCCCGTGGCCGTGCCACCTCGCCCACGGCCACCGCTGCTGGTTGCCCCCCGCGCCAGCCTTGCCCGTGGCTGGCCGCGCCCGTCTCATCGCGCTCGGCTATGCAGCCACCCCACAGCGCCTTTCCCCGGTGGCTGCGCCCATCGCCCGAATGGCCCCGCCTGTCATAGGCGACCATCTGCCGTTCGGGCTGGTGCCCGCAATACGTAACCCCTCCGGGCCAATGACACGTGGGGCCCCACCCCTTCCCCGAGCAGGTTTTATAAAAAAGAGAAAGAGAAGTAATAATAAAAATACATTTAATTAATTAATTAGCTAATTAACTAAATTAATTAAGTTAATTAATCATAATTAAATTGATTTAATCACTATTAACCTAATTAACTACTATAGTTAACTTAACTAATCTGTTAACTAAACTAATTAGCCTGGTTAGTTGGTTAGCAGTCAATGACATGCGGGACCCACACGTCAGATTGACCCAGTCAACCCTCGTTGATCGCCGACGTCATGGTGACGCTCATGATGACGTCGACAAGAACACTGCTTCTCGATAATGTTATTTTAAAATAATTAAATAAATCCTAAAAATGATTTAAATCTTTTAAAATTAATATAAAATAAACCGTAGCTCGATGAAAATACTTTCTACATGAAAATTGCTCGAGCGACGAGACGAATCCGGATCGTAGCCCGTTTGTCCGCCACACATCCCTAACCTATCGAACTCGTAACTTTCCCCCTTCGGCTCCTCTGCCCGAAAACGCGAAACACCGGGAATACTTTCCCGGATGTATTCCCCCTTCACCGGTATCGCCTCATACCGCGTTAGGGCACGCCTAGCATCACACATTGCTTTGTAATGCATCGTTATGCATCTGTCTGCATTGTATTCATTGTTTCTTCCCCCTCTTCTTCCGCTAGACACCGAGACCGACGCTGCTGCCCCGTTCGACTACGGTGTTGTGACGATTCTCTCTTGCCAGAGCAACCAGGCAAGCCCCCTTGATCACCGAGATATCGCCTATTCTTCTCTATACTGCTTGCATTAGAGTAGTGTAGCATGTTATCGCTTTCGATTAATCCTATCTTCTTTGCATAGCCTGCCCTTGCTACTCAAGTTGTTAACTTTACCTGCTATCCTACCGCTTAGTATAGGATGCTAGTGTTCCATCGGTGGCCCTACACTCTTGTCCGCCCCGCCATGCTATACTCTTTGGGTTGTGATCACACCGGAGGTGATCACGGGCATATACTATATACTTTACACTATTACATTACATGTGATACTGTTAGGAGATGGGGGCTGAAAGGACAGTGGCTCCATCCTGGTAGAGGTGGGCACAGGTTCCGACGGCCCCGATCGTTACTTGTATGAGCGGGCAGGCAGGTTGAGACCACCTAGGAGAGATGTGGGCCTGCCTCGTCGGCGTCATGATACTTAACACGCTTAACGAGATCTTGGTATTTGATCCGAGTCCGCCATTTGGTCTATACGCACTAACCAACTACGCTGGAACAGCTTATGGGCACTTTCGGCGTTGTGGTATCACCAAGCACTTCGTGACGTCGGCGATCGGCGCGTGCGGATTGGAACGTAGGCCTGCTCTTGTATTAAGGGGCTAGTTACGCTTCCGGCCACAGACGCAACATGCAGGTGTTCTAAGGCGATGGTCCCGGACCCCTGTCGCTTAGGTTTAGACCGGCGTCTTGGCCTCTCTGTTGTGCCTAGGTGGGGCTGCGGCGTGTTGATCTTCCATGACCGGGCATGACCCGTAAAAGTGTGTCCGCCAAATGGGATCAAGCGTGTTGGGTTATGTGGTGCACCCTGCAGGGAAGTTAATCTATTCGAATAGCCGTGATCTTCGGTAACAGGGCGACTTGGAGTTGTACCTTGACCTTATGACAACTAGAACCGGATACTTAATAAAACACACCCTTCCAAGTGCGGATACAACCCGGTGGTCGCTCTCTATCGTGGTTACGAGGAGGGATCACCGGTAGGATGATGCTATGCGATGTTACTTGGAGGACTTCACCTACTCTCTTCTACATGTTGCAAGACGGAGGCTGCGGAAGCGTAGTCTTGACGGGATTAGCTATCCCCTCTTATTCTCGCATTCTGCAGCTTCAGTCAATGATATGGCCCTTTACACATATATCCATGCATATGTAGTGTAGCTCCTTGCTTGCAGTACTTTGGATGAGTACTCACGGTTGCCTTGTTCCCCTTTCCCCTTTCTTTACCCGATTGCTGCAACTAGACGATGGAGCCCAGAGCCGACGCCACCGTCGATGATGACTACTACCTTTGGAGGCGCCTACTACTACGTGCAGCCAGCAGACGGCGACCGAGGAGTAGTTAGTGAAGGAAATATGCCCTAGAGGCAATAATAAAGTTATTATTTATTTCCTTATTTCATGATAAATGTTTATTATTCATGCTAGAATTGTATTAACCGGAAACATAATACATGTGTGAATACATAGACAAACAGAGTGTCACTAGTATGCCTCTACTAGACTAGCTTGTTAATCAAAGATGGTTAAGTTTCCTAACCATAGACAAAAGAGTTGTCATTTGATTAACAAGGTCACATCATTGGTTGAATGATCTGATTGACATGACCCATTCCATTAGCTTAGCACCCGATCGTTTAGTATGTTGCTATTGCTTTTATCCATGACTTATGCATGTTCCTATAACTATGAGAATATGCAACTCCCGTTTACCGGAGGAACACTTTGGTACTACCAAACGTCACAACGTAATCGGGTGATTATAAAGGAGTACTACAGGTGTCTCCAAAGGCAGATGTTGGGTTGGCGTATTTCGAGATTAGGATTTGTCACTCCGATTGTCGGAGAGGTATCTCTGGGCCCTCTCGGTAATACACATCACTAAGCCTTGCAAGCATTACAACTAATGAGTTAGCTGTGAGATGATGTATTACGGAACGAGTAAAGAGACTTGCCGATTCACGAGATTGAACTAGGTATTGGATACCACGATCGAATCTCGGGCAAGTAACATACCGATGACAAAGGGAACAACGATGTTGTTATGCGGTCGACCGATAAAGATCTTCGTAGAATATGTAGGAGCCAATATGGGCATCCAGGTCCAGCTATTGGTTATTGACCCGGAGGCGTGTCTCGGGCATGTCTACATTATTCTCGAACCGTAGGGTCCGCACGCTTAAGGTTTCGATGCTATATTATGAGTTTACATGTTTTGATGTACCAAGGAGTTGAGTCCCGGATGAGATCGGGGACATGACGAAGAGTCTCGAAATGGTCGAGACGTGAAGATTCATATATTGGATGATATGTTTAGGCCAAGGGGTCAAGCCCATGAGGCTTTAGATCGGTGCAAAAGGAGTTTTATGGAGGCCGAGGCCAAACGCCGGAGACCTGGCGTGCGCCTGGGCCAGACGCCGAGGCCCATGGCGTCTGGGCCGTACACCAAGGATTGTGGCGTTTGGTCCTGGAGTCCGAGTGGGACTCTTGCCTTTCGGGCAAAACCGACTTTGAGGAGGCTTTTTGCTCCAAGTTTCACCCGGGCTCAACATATAAATAGAGGGCAGGGCTAGCACCAAAGGCACAACAAGTTGATCCTTGAGATCGCTCCTTAGCCGTGTCGGTGCCCCTCCACCATATTCCACCTCGGTCATATCATAGCGGTGCTTAGGCGAAGCCTGCGTCGGTAGAACATCAAGATCGTCACCACGCCGTCGTCGATTGGAACTCTCTCTCCCGGAGCTTTCTTTGGATCGAACTCGAGGAGGCGTCACCGAGCTGAGCGTGTGCCAAGAACTTCGGGCGCCCGGAGTAACGGCGCTGGGATCGGTTGGATCGCGAGGAGAACGTACGACTACTTCCTCTACGTTGTGATCGCTTACGCTTCGGTCTACGAGGGTACGTAGACAACAGTCTCCCTTCTCGTTGCTATGCATCACCATGATCTTGCGTGTGCGTAGGAAAATTTTGAAATTACTACGTTCCCCAACAGTGGCATCCGAGCCTAGGTTTTTATGGTTTGATGTTTTGCACGAGTAGAACACAAGTGAGTTGTGGGCGATACAAGTCATCTTGCCTACCAAAGCATGTCATACTTTGGTTCAGCGGTATTGTGAGATGAAGCGGCCGGACCGACATTACGCGTGACGCTTACGCCGAGACTGGTTTCACCGTTACGAGCACTCGTGCTTAAAGATGGCTGGCGGGTGTCTCTCTCTCACTTTAGTTGAACCGAGTGTGGCTACGCCCGGTCCTTGAGAAGGTTAAAACGGAGTCTATTTGACAAAGTATCGTTGTGGTTTTGATGCGTAGGTGAGATTGGTTCTTGCTTAAGCCCGTAGCAGCCACGTAAAATTTGCAACAACAAAGTAGAGGACGTCTAACTTGTTTTTGCAGGGCATGTTGTGATGTGATATGGTCAAGACGTGATGCTATATTTTATTGTATGAGATGATCATGTTTTGTAACCGAAGTTATCGGCAATCGGCTGGAGCCATATGGTTGTCGCTTTATTGTATGAAATGCAACGCATACTGTAATTGCTTTACTTTATCACTAAGCGGTAGCGATAGTCGTAGAAGCAATAGATGGCGTAACGACAACGATGCTACGATGGAGATCAAGGTGTCGCGCCCGGTGACGATGGTGATCACGACGGTGCTTGAGATGGAGATCACAAGCACAAGATGATGATGGCCATATCATATCACTTATATTGATTGCATGTGATGTTTATCCTTTATGCATCTTATTTTGCTTTGATTGACGGTAGCATTTTAAGATGATCTCTCACTAAAATTATCAAGTAGTGTTCTCCCGGAGTATGCACCGTTGCCAAAGTTCGTCGTGCCGAGACACCACGTGATGATCGGGTGTGATAAGCTCTCGTCCATCTACAACGGGTGCAAGCCAGTTTTGCACACGCAGAATACTCGAGTTATACTTGACGAGCCTAGCATATGCAGATATGGCCTCGAAACACGGAGACCGAAAGGTCGGCGTGAATCATATAGTAGATATGATCAACATAAGATGTTCACCATTGAAAACTACTCCATCTCACGTGATGATCGGTTATGGTTTAGTTGATTTGGATCACGTGATCACTTAGATGACTAGAGAGATGTCTGTCTAAGTGGGAGTTCTTAAGTAATATGATTAATTGAACTTAAATTTATCATGAACTTAGTACCTGATAGTATCTTGCTTGTCTATGTTTGTTTATAGATAGATGGCTCGTCTTTGTTGTTCCGTTGAATTTTAATGCGTTCCTTGAGAAAGCAAAGTTGAAAGATGATGGTAGCAATTACACGGACTGGGTCCGTAACTTTGAGGATTATCCTCATTGCTGCACGAGAAGAGTTACGTCTGGATGCACCGCTAGGTGCCGAACTCTTCTTGATGCAACCGACGGCGTTAAGAACGTCTGGCGAGCAAAGCTCATGACTACTCCATAGTTCAGTGTGCCATGCTTTACGGCTTAGAACCGGGTCTTCAACGACGTTTTGAGCGTCATGGAGCATATGAGATGTTCCAGGAGTTGAAGTTGATATTTCAACAGAATGCCGGATTGAGAGATATGAAGTCTCCAATAAGTTCTAAGCTGCAAGATGGAGGAGAATGGGTGCATCGGTGAGCACATACTCGGAATGTCTGGGTATTACAATCACTTGACTCAAGCTGGGAGTTGATCTTCCGGATGATTGTGTCATTGATGTAATTCTTCAATCAACGCCACCAAGCTACAAAGGCTTCGTGATGAACTATAATATGCAAGGGTTAGTAAAGACTATGCCTGAGCTCTTCGCAATGCTAAAGGCTGCGGAGGTAGAAATTAAGAAGGAGCATCAAGTGTTGATGGTCAATAAGGCCACTAGTTTCAAGAAGAAAGGCAAAGGGAAGAAGAAGGGGAACTTCAAGAAGAACAGCAAACAAGTTGCTGCTCAGGAGAAGAAACCCAAGTCTGGACCTAAGCCTGAAACTCAGTGCTTCTACTGCAAGCAGACTGGTCACTGGAAGCGGAACTGCCCCAAGTATTTGGCGGATAAGAAGGATGGCAAGGTGAACAAAGGTATATGTGATATACATGTTATTGATGTGTACCTTACTAGAGCTCGAAGTAGCACCTGGGTATTTGATACTGGTTCTGTTGCTAATATTTGCAACTCAAAACAGGGACTACGGATTGCGAACAACGGCAAAGGGCGAGGTGACGATCGCGTGGGAAATGGTTCCAAATTCGATGTTATCGCGGTCTTCACGCTACCTCTACATCTACCTTCGGGATTAGTTTTAGACCTAAATAATTGTTATTTGGTGCCAGCGTTGAGCATGAACATTATATCTGGATCTTGTTTGATGCGAGACGGTTATTCATTTAAATCAGAGAATAATGGTTGTTCTATTTATATGAATAATATCTTTTATGGTCATGCACCCTTGAAGAGTGGTCTATTCTTAATGAATCTCGATAGTAGTGATACACATATTCATAATGTTGAAACCAAAAGATGCAGAGTTGATAATGATAGTGCGACTTATTTGTGGCACTTTGCCGTTTAGGTCATATCGGTATAAAGCGCATGAAGAAACTCCATCTTGATGGACTTTTGGAGTCACTTGATTATGAATCACTTGGCACTTGTAACCGTGCCTCATGGGCAAGATGACTAAAACCCTGCTTCCTCCGGTACTATGGAGAGACCAACAGATTTGTTGGAAATCATACATCTGAGATGTATGTGGTCCAATGAATGTTGAGGCTCGTGGCGGATATCGTTATTTTCTCACCTTCACAGATGATTTAAGCAGATATGGGTATATCTACTTAATGAAACATAAGTCTGAAACATTTGAAAAGTTCAAAGAATTTCAGAGTGAAGTTGAAAATCATCGTAATAAGAAAATAAAGTTTCTACGATCTGATCGTGGAGGCGAATATTTGAGTTCTGAGTTTGGTCTACATTTGAAACAATGCGGAATAGTTTCACAACTCACGCCACCGGAACACCACAGCGCAATGGTGTGTCCGAACGTCATGTCGCACTTTACTAGATATGGTGCGATCTATGATGTCTCTTACAGATTTACCGCTATCGTTTTGGGGTTATGCTCTTGAGACGGCTGCATTCACGCTGAATAGAACACCGTCAAAATCCGTTGAGATGACACCTTATGAACTATGGTTTAGCAAGAAACCAAAGTTGTCGTTTCTTAAAGTTTGGGGATGCGATGCTTATGTGAAAAAGCTTCAACCTGATAAGCTCGAACCTAAAACGGAGAAATGTGTCTTCATAGGATACCCAAAGGAGACAGTTGGGTACACCTTCTATCACAGATCCGAAGGCAAGACATTTGTTGCTAAGAATGGATCCTTTCTAGAGAAGGAGTTTCTCTCGAAAGAAGTGAGTGGGAGGAAAGTAGAACTTGATGAGGTAACTGTACCTTCTCCCTTATTTGAAAGTAGTTTATCACAGAAACCGGTTTGCGACATCTACACCAAATAGTGAGGAAGTTGATGATGTTGATCATGAAACTTCAGATCAAGTTACTCTGAGAACCTCGTAGATCAACCAGAGTAAGATCCGCACCAGTGGTACGGTAATCCTGTTCGGAAGTCATGCTACTAGATCATGATGAACCTACGAACTATGAAGAAGCGATGGTGAGCCCAGATTCCATAAAATGGCTTGAGGCCATGAAATCTGAGATGGGATCCATGTATGAAAACAAAGTGTGGACTTTGGTTGACTTGCCCGAGGGTCGGCAAGCAATAGAAAACAAGTGGATCTTCAAGAAGAAGACGCCTTGACGGTAATATTATCGTCTACAAAGCTCGACTTGTCGCAAAGGGTTTTCGACAAGTTCAAGGGATTGACTACGATGAGACCTTCTCACCCGTGGCGATGCTTAAGTCTGTCCGAATCATGTTAGCAATTGCCGCATTTTATGATTATGAAATTTGGCAAATGGATGTAAAGACTGCATTCCTGAATGGTTTTACGGAAGAAGAGTTGTATATGATGCAACCAGAAGGTTTTATCGATCCAAAGGGAGCTAACAAAGTGTGCAAGCTCCAGCGATCCATTTATGGACTGGTGCAAGCATCTCGGAGTTGGAATAAACGATTTGATAGTGTGATCAAAGCATTTGGGTTTATACGACTTTTGGAGAAGCCTGTATTTACAAGAAAGTGAGTGGGAGCTCTATAGCATTTACGATATTATATGTAGATGACATATTACTAATCGGAAATGATATAGAATTTCTGGATAGCATAAAGGGATACTTGAATAAGAGTTTTTCGATGAAGGACCTCGGTGAAGCTGCTTACATATTGGGCATCAAAATCTATAGAGATAGATCAAGGCGCTTAATTGGACTTTCACAAAGCACATACCTTGACAAAATTTTGAAGAAGTTCAAAATGGATCAAGCAAAGAAAGGGTTCTTGCACGTGTTACAAGGTGTGAAGTTGAGTAAGACTCAATGCCCGACCACCGCATGAGAAGATAGAGAGAAAATGAAAGATGTTCCCTATGCCTCAGCCATAGGATCTATCATGTATGCAATGCTGTGTACTGCACCTGATGTGTGCCTTGCTATAAGCTTAGCAGGAGGTACCAAAGTAATCCAGAGTGGATCACTGGACAGCGGTCAAGAACATCCTGAAATACACGAAAAGGACTAAGGATATGTTTCTCGTATATGGAGGTGACAAAGAGCTCATAAATAGCGGTTACATTGATGCAAGCTTTGACACTGATCCGGACGATTCTAAATCGCAAACCGGATACGTATTTACACTAAACGGAGGAGCTGTCAGTTGGTGCAGTTCTAAACAAAGCGTCGTAGCGGGATCTACATGTGAAGCAGAATACATAGCAGCTTCGGAAGCAGCTAATGAAGGAGTCTGGATGAAGGAGTTCATATCCGATCTAGGTGTCATACCTAGTGCATCGGGTCCAATGAAAATCTTTTGTGACAATACTGGAGCAATTGCTTTAGCAAAGGAATCCAGATTTCACAAGAGAACCAAACACATCAAGAGGCGCTTCAATTCCATCCGGACTTAGTCGGTGGGAGACATAGAGATTTGCAAGATACATACGGATCTGAATGTAGCAGACCGTTGACTAAGCCTCTTCCACGAGCAAAACATGATCAGCACCAAGACTCCATGGGTGTTAGAATCATTACTATGTAATCTAGATTATTGACTCTAGTGCAAGTGGGAGACTGAAGGAAATATGCCCTAGAGGCAGTAATAAAGTTATTATTTATTTCCTTATTTCATGATAAATGTTTATTATTCATGCTAGAATTGTATTAACCGGAAACATAATACATGTGTGAATACATAGACAAACAGAGTGTCACTAGTATGCCTCTACTAGACTAGCTTGTTAATCAAAGATGGTTAAGTTTCCTAACCATAGACAAAGGAGTTGTCATTTGATTAACAAGGTCACATCATTGGTTGAATGATCTGATTGACATGACCCATTCCATTAGCTTAGCACCCGATCGTTTAGTATGTTGCTATTGCTTTTATCCATGACTTATGCATGTTCCTATAACTATGAGAATATGCAACTCCCATTTACGGAGGAACACTTTGGGTACTACCAAAGCGTCACAACGTAATCGGGTGATTATAAAGGAGTACTACAGGTGTCTCCAAAGGCAGATGTTGGGTTGGCGTATTTCGAGATTAGGATTTGTCACTCCGATTGTGGGAGAGGTATCTCTGGGCCCTCTCGGTAATACACATCACTAAGCCTTGCAAGCATTACAACTAATGAGTTAGCTGTGAGATGATGTATTACGGAACGAGTAAAGAGACTTGCCGATTCTGAGATTGAACTAGGTATTGGATACCGACGATCGAATCTCGGGCAAGTAACATACCGATGACAAAGGGAACAACGTATGTTGTTATGCGGTCCGACCGATAAAGATCTTCGTAGAATATGTAGGAGCCAATATGGGTATCCAGGTCCCGCTATTGGTTATTGACGGAGACGTGTCTCGGTCATGTCTACATTATTCTCGAACCGTAGGGTCCGCACGCTTAAGGTTTCGATGTGCTTATATTATGAGTTTACATGTTTTGATGTACCGAAGGAGTTCGGAGTCCCGGATGAGATCGGGGACATGACGAGGAGTCTCGAAATGGTCGAGACGTGAAGATTCATATATTGGATGATATGTTTAGGCCAAGGGGTCAAGCCCATGAGGCTTTAGATCGGTGCAAAAGGAGTTTTGCGGAGGCCAGGGCCAAACGTCGGAGACCCCTGGCGTCGGCCTGGGCCGACGCCGAGGCCCCATGGCGTCGGGCGACGCCAAGGATTGTGGCGTTTGGTCCTGAGTCCGAGAGGGACTCTTGCCTTTCGGGCAAAACCGACTTTGAGGAGGCTTTTGCTCCAAGTTTCGACCCCGGGGCTCAACATATAAATAGAGGGGCAGGGCTAGCACCAAAGGCACAACAAGTTGATCCTTGAGATCGTTCCTTAGCCGTGTGCGGTGCCCCCCTCCACCATATTCCACCTCGGTCATATCGTAGTGGTGCTTAGGCGAAGCCCTGCGTCGGTAGAACATCAAGATCGTCCTGCGCCGTCGTCTTGTGGAACTCTCTCTCCCGGAGCTTTCTTTGGATCGGAGCTGAGGAGCGTCACCGAGCTGAGCGTGTGCCAAGAACTCGGGCGCCCGGAGTAACGGCGCTGGGATCGGTTGGATCGCGAGGAGAACGTCGACTACTTCCTCTACGTTGTGATCGCTTCGCTTTGGTCTCTGAGTGCGTAGACAACACTCTCCCCTCTCGTTGCTATGCATCACCATGATCTTGCGTGTGCGTAGGAAAATTTTGAAATTACTACGTTCCCCAACAGTTAGGAGGATCCCAGGCAGGAGGCTTGCGCCTCTTTCGATCTGTGTTCCAGTTTGTGCTAGCCTTCTTAAGGCAAACTTGTTTAATTATGTCTGTACTCAGATATTGTTGCTTCCGGCTAAATGCGTGATCGAGCACTTGTATTCGAGCCCTCGAGGCCCTGGCTTGTATTATGATGCTTGTATGACTTATTTATGTTTTAGAGTTGTGTTGTGATATCTTCCGTGAGTCCACGATCTTAATAATTACGCGTTTGCGTGTATAATTAGTGTATGATTGAATCGGGGGCGTCACAAGTTGGTATCAGAGCCGACTGCCTGTAGGAATCCCCCTTCCACACTCCTTGGCCGAAGTTGAGTCTAGCCGATGAAAATTGTTTTACTAACATGGCTGTGTGCCTTACGGGCCCACGTCGCCATTGGGTGGTACTAGGATCTTTTACTCCTCGATCTTTATTCTGGGACTCTAATCTCTCCCCTATTCGGGTTAAATGATTTTGCTAAAAAGACTAACTTTAGGTTCTCGAAAGACTTTCTCCCGGAGAGCCCTTCAGTCCAGATGATCACCGACTGCACCAGAAGATTTTGAAGATACTCTTCGATCATTCCCGAGACCCTTGTGGCCTCTGCCTTTTCAATTCTCTATTACCGATATATCCATATGGATAACGACATACACTTGTTATTCATACAATTACTCTGAGTTTCTCTTGTTACTACAAGATGCGTCGAATGGCTCTTCGACTCTTAAGAATCCCTTGTACCACTGCCTTGTAGTTCCTTGCCACATAAACACCCCTACGGACAAATTGCTCACACTTACCGAGTATCCGCCCATCCCTAGTTTTCCATATGTTTCACAAAGTCTTTGAACTACCATTCGGTCTTCTGAAATCTTCGGCAGCCTATTGCTCTTGAAATTTTTGCTTGCTTTCCATATGGTTAATCCCATAAGTCTAGTAATCTAATTTACATACTTTGTCACTATCATTTTTTAGTCCATTGGTTCAATAAGTTGTGAATGTTCACAATCATCAATCGAGTCCTAGGATTATCATTCCGGCTCAGACATCATTTTTGAACATGAGCTGGTTCTCGACCAAACTATTTGTCGTCAATTGTGCCTCTGGTCTATCCAACTTATCCATCCTTGATCAAAGCGGCGCTTCTGATCCTCTGTTTTGGAAATCGAAATTCCTTTGTTATCTAAGCATCGAATTATTCAGAGGTTCTATAATATGATGTTCGTGCATTCTTCTTCCTCTGGTTGAGTACCGATGCTCACATCAGATCCCTTGTGGACCATCGGTTCCTTTGTTGGATTTTATCCGACGGTGTCCTTCATATTGAATAACATTGAGAGCCTTTCCATGGGTATATACTGCCTTTGGTAAATTGTATCATCTGCCTTTGAACAATGCTCTACTTTCGAGCTTGTGTTACTTACTCCTGAAGTTTGTGGTATATGTTCCTAATAGACCTTGATGGGTCGAACCTATGCCTTTTCTAATCTGTGTGAACCCGGAAACTACTACGGGTCATTCTCTACTGATGTTATGTCAGATAAAATTTCAACACTACAGCTTCATCGAACGTGAGAAGTGAATGAAGGATTATACATTGAAGAAGTGGGAGTCGACCTTGAACCTTGTGTTCATGCCCATGGACACGATGTAGATCTTATCATTAAAAGCTTCTCTTAAATTAATTATTCTCTTGGTATAAGGTCATCTTATATACGGGATCCGCCTTTTGCAATCGTGGTTCCGACCATGTTCTCCTTTAAATACCATTTCTCGTGCAAGTTTAAGAACTTGTCTTCTGCAGAGAAATGCCCCAGTCCAACCTCTACTTTGATATGTCATCGAGAATTACCCCCTGGTCTCTAGAGATTATCATGGAACTGCATAACTTATTATGATTTCATCAAGTACTACCTTATCACTGATTCTAATTTTTCACGGCCTCGAGTTATTAAAACTCAAAGACACCGATAACTGAATCGAGTTCGCAATACGAATCAACAAGTATTTGTACCCTTCACTGCTTACAACTTTATTAATCCTTCAAGTCATTCCTAGCCTGATCGGCTATAGCATTATCGAGCTAATTTTAACTGTGCTACCCGGTCCTTCTTCCCGGAGCACAATTTTCGACGATGAACTAACCTTACGTCGATCATCATCGTCATATCATTTCGCCTTGAACAACAAGCTTGGTTTGAGTTTGTGTCGTACTCCATGGTTCCAATAACTTTTTGCTTCATCATTCGGATGACTTGATGTCATCGCCCGATCGATTACATCTTCTCGAAACCTCTCGACAAATGTGTCATGATCATCATCAGCATTACGAGATCTTCTAGGGTATCAATTGAATTCATGATGAGAAATACCATCCTTGCCCTTGATGAATTCTATTATCATCGACCACTTTATTACCTTCCCACCAACACAGCTTGTTCGTGTTTGGTGTTGTACCTTGAGTTCCCTGCCATCCAGCAATTGTTCTCCTTTACTCGGAACATTACGATCTCTTATGTCATCAATGTTGTGAGAATTACACCACCTCTTAAGAATTTGTGATACAGTGATGCTTCCCACCATCACCACTCTTTCTTGGTCCTCGTGTTGATTCCAACCGGTGTACCAACAAGTGAACGGTGCTGTTTGAATTCTGCCCTTCTAGCAACCCTATTGCTTTGAAGTTAATGGTCGGCCGTTCATTATTAGACATTTGATTATTGAATCACCATTCCGACGTTGGTTGTACAACCCAGCCCATATTTCGGGTGCACCTTTCAACCAATGTTTAATTGTGTATGTTTTCCTCGAGCATACATCATTATACCATTTGATCTGACAAATGTTATCTCCTTGTTCACATAATTGCGGAAATCCATCTTTTGTTAATCTCGATGAATTGTCGCTGATTCCATCAGCCACCTCCTCACCCTCTCGTTGGTTTAACGATGAACTCTTGTTTTAGAACTAGCTTCCATAAGTTCATCTCCCGAGAATCTTCGATGTCATCTCGTCAATTTGTATCGCACCTTTTCTCCTCGAGCATCGTGAGTTTGAGGTATCCTAACACCAATCAGATCTGAATCTCGGTCAGATATGATGGTTGGAACATTTTTCCAAGAGTTATAACACTGGTCTTTTATGACCCGGTAAGGTGATGGCATGCCCAGCACACCTGGCCGGATGACCTGCTGTTATAGTTTCCTTATTAGCAAGGTTAGCCATTCTTCCATGAGGAAAATTGTAAGACTTATTCTATAAGTTGTTCCTGATGAATCCTTTGAGTATTCAAAATCCGACCTTTGCTTGAAAACCATGTCAATGCTATCTCGAAGCATGTCCATGGAACGCCGATTTTTAACAGAAACATTTGAAGCCCAATGCCAAATGATTCTTGCTCAATTATCCAAACACCATTGTATGGGTAATGTCATGAAATTTCTCTCCCCTTACCTAAAGGGTTTTCTACATTATATCTTGTCACGGATATCATGCTCTGCTTGTCCTTGGGAAGGATATACCCCTGAAACATGTGTCATTTTCCTTTCCATTGTTCTCATTTAATCTTATAATCACATTTTCCTTTCCATTGTTTGGTTTAACCTTTCTTGTGATCTATTTGATCTAAGTAGAAATATTCTCCTGCTTATGTAAACACCTCGGTGTACAATTACATCGGCAAGACCTGTTACCATTGTTGATGACATTACGGTAGCCACCGATGGGCGAGAACTTAGCCTATTGGTCCGCCTCGTTCAACGAGTGGTAAAATGGTTGTCTTCGTCCCTAGCCATTGGTATCGATGTTGTTGCAGACATAAGCGACAGGCTACCTCTGGCATGCCTCGCTTACATGATCGTGTAAGGCGTCATCACCTTCCTACTTTTAACCCACATGGTGGGCCCATAACCCACAGCTCCACAGGATCGAAACCTGACTTTCTGTACCACCTCCCATGTTCCCAAAGTTATTCCTCATGGGTGACCTCGTAAGTAATTCACGAGCCACCTCCCGAGAGATCATCAATTCTGGTATCGGACACAATACTTATTCCCATTGTTCTCAACCCCTTTCACACTTTGTTTGGGGCATCGAGCGATTGCTGCACCGCTTGAAACCTCCCGATACCTCTTTATTTTGCTCTCGATATTTTCTTAAGTTTCAATTCGAGAGTTACTTTCCGCCACCTTCCTCGATGATATCGACCAGATAGTCAACCTTGCAGAGGTCCATTTTTCCGGAATACCCCCCTTACTCTGTCGTAAGTACGATGCAGATTGAAGAAAGGGCGCCGACTTCATCCACGATGACTGGAGCGGAGAAATGAAGACTTCAAAGCAATGGATCCACCTCTTGAGAAGAGCAACCAAAAGGCGAGAAGATTCGTTAGGATTTCTTAACCGACCTTCCCCACCTACTCCCCCTCTAAAATCTCGGGATGAGATTTCTTGTAGTGGAGGACATTTGTGACGCCCGGATAATTAAGCTACAGTAACCCCACGTTAACGATGCCACGTCACCTCGGATTACTGTTGATAATCTCAAGTTAGTTCGTAACGATTCATAATCAAAATTTGAATTTAAGATTAAACAATTAAAGTTTTCAAAAGTCAAAACTAAATTGTTCCTAATGTGTCAAATAATCCTTAGTAAATATTGGTGGATAAATTATCTTTTAATAAAATATTTAAATGCACTAAAGTAATAGAAATGGCAGCAACACAATTAATTAGATGCCTTTCATAAAGTTATAGTAATAAAACTAAATTAGTAGTGTGCCCAAAATAATTGTGGCAGTGGACTGATTAGTAATACTAATTTAGGTGCTTGTTGGATATTTTATAAAACTAAGATAAAAGAAACTATAAATGAAAACAGAAAATAATAAATAAAATAAAAAGGGAAAAACAAAACAAACAAAAGGAGAACAACAACCCCCGGCCAACCGGCCCTAGCACGCCATCGCCCAACTGGGCATCCAACCCACCAGCCCGCAGGCCCAGCAACCGAAACCCTAGCGGTTCACACACCACTCCCCCCCCCCCCCCGCACGATCCACTCGCTCCCCCCCCCACTCCCCCGATCCAGATTGGGGTCAGGGCGACCACCACCCCGCCCTCGCCGACCGTTGCTGCCAGGAGCCCCCCAAATCGGAACCACCTCGCCGCCCTCCCCGCCGGACTCCCTCTGCCTCCCCTCGGTCCAGATCGGGGGATCGACCCCAATGCCGCCGCCCGGGACCACATCGCCGGAGCCGCCACCGCCGCCTTCCACCTCGACCTCCCGTCCTCGACCGCCCCAACTGCTTCTTCCTCGTCTCCTCGAAGTCTCGACGGATCTGGGCGCGCCCTGGCGCCCGACATCGCCGCCGTGCCGTCGCCGCCTCGTCCGCGGCTGCCGATGGAGCCATCCACCGTCGTCGTCGCCTCCTCGTCCTCCTCCCCAAGCCTGTTGCCCGAACCCTACGGACCCACAGCAGGCCGCTAGCCCCTCTCCTCTCTCCTGCGCCTCGTTACCCGGCCGACGCCTTGCAGACGCCCACCGTGCCCGTGGCCGTGCCTGCCTCGCCCCACGGCCACCGGCTGCTGGTTGCTGCCCCTGCGCCAGCCTTGCCCGTGGCTGGCGCGCCCGTCTCATCGCGCTCCAGCTTGCTGCCACCCACGCCAGCCCCCATGTCTTGATGGCTGCGCCCATCGCCCGAATGGCCCTTGGATTCATGACGACCATCTGCGCCGTTCGGGCTGGTGCCCTGGTATACGTAACCGTCTTGCCAAAGGCCTCTAGCCAATGACACGTGGGGCCCCACCCCTTCCCCGAGCAGGTTTTATAAAAAAAGAAAGAAGTAATAATAAAAATACATTTAATTAATTAATTAGCTAATTAACTAAATTAATTAAGTTAATTAATCATAATTAAATTGATTTAATCACTATTAACCTAATTAACTACTATAGTTAACTTAACTAATCTGTTAACTAAACTAATTAGCCTGGTTAGTTGGTTAGCAGTCAATGACATGCGGGACCCACACGTCAGATTGACCCAGTCAACCCCTGTTGACTGCTGACGTCATGGTGACGTCATGATGACGTCAGCAAACACTGTTCTGGATAATGTTATTTTAAAATAATTAAATAAATCCTAAAAAATGATTTAAATCTTTTAAAATTAATATAAAATAAATCGTAGCTCGGATGAAAATACTTTCTACATGAAAATTGCTCGAGCGGCGAGGCGAATCCGGATCGTAGCCCGTTTGTCCGCCACATCCCTAACCTATCGAACTCGTAATTTTCCCCCTTCGGCTCCTCTGCCCGAAAACGCGAAACACCGGGAATACATTCCCGGATGTATTCCCCCTTCACCGGTATCGCCTCATACCGCGTTAGGGCACGCCTAGCATCACACATTGCTTTGTAATGCATCGTTATGCATCTGTCTGCATTGTATTCATTGTTTCTTCCCCCTCTTCTTCCGCTAGACACCAAGACCGGCCATGCTGCTTTGCCCGTTCGACTACGGTGTTGTGACCCCTCTCTCTTGCCCGAGCAACCGGGCAAGCCCCCCCCCTTGATCACGAGATATCGCCTATTCTTCTCTATCGGGCTTGCATTAGAGTAGTGTAGCATGTTCGCTTTCGATTAATCCTATCTTCTTTGCATAGCCTGCCCTTGCTACTCTTGTTGTTACCTTTACCTGCTATCCTCTTTGCTTAGTATAGGATGCTAGTGTTCCATCGGTGGCCCTACACTCTTGTCCGTCTGCCATGCTATACTCTTTGGGTTGTGATCACACCGGAGGTGATCACGGGCATATACTATATACTTTACACTATTACATTACATGTGATACTTGTTCGAGATGAAATTTGAAAGGACGGTGGCTCCATCCTGGTAGAGGTGGGCTGGGTTCCGACGGCCCGACTGTTACTTGTGGCGGAGCGGCAGGGCAGGTTGAGACCACCTAGGAGAGAGGTGGGCCTGGCCCTGGTCGGCGTTCGCGGATACTTAACACGCTTAACGAGATCTTGGTATTTGATCTGAGTCTGGCCATTTGGTCTATACGCACTAACCAACTATGCGGGAACAGTTATGGGCACTCGACGTCGTGGTATCAGCCGAAGCACTTCGTGACGTCGGCCCGGCGGCGCTACCGGATTGGAACGTAGGCTTGCTCTTGTATTAAGGGGCTAGATTACGCTTCGGCAGCGTCATAGCGTGCAGGTGTGCTAAGGCGATGGGCCCAGGACCCACTGTGCGCTTAGGTTTAGACCGGCGTGCTGGCCTCTCTGTTGTGCCTAGGTGGGGCTGCGGCGTGTTGATCTTCAGCGGCGGGCATGACCCGGAAAAGTGTGTCCGGCCAAATGGGATCAAGCGTGTTGGGTTATGTGGTGCACCCTGCAGTGAAGTTAATCTATTCGAATAGCCGTGATCTTGATAACAGGCGACTTGGAGTTGTACCTTGACCTTATGACAACTAGAACCGGATACTTAATAAAACACACCCTTCCAAGTGCCAGATACAACCCGGTGGTCGCTCTCTATCAGGGTTACGAGGAGGGGATCGCCGGGTAGGATTATGCTATGCGATGTTACTTGGAGGACTTCAGTCTACTCTCTTCTACATGTTGCAAGACGGAGGCTGCCAGAAGCGTAGTCTTCGACAGGATTAGCTATCCCCCTCTTATTACGGCATTACTGCGATTCAGTCCTTGATATGGCCCTTTACACATATATCCATGCATATGTAGTGTAGCTCCTTGCTTGCAGTACTTTGGATGAGTACTCACGGTTGCCTTGTTCCCCCTTTTCCCCCTTTTCCCCCTTTCTTTACCCGATTGCTGCAACTAGGCGATGGAGCCCAGGAGCCAGACGCCACCGTCGATGATGATGACTACTACCTGGAGGCGCCTACTACTACGTGCAGCCGCAGACGGCGACCGGGGAGTAGTTAGGAGGATCCCAGGCGGAGGCTTGCGCTTCTTCGATCTGTATTCCAGTTTGTGCTAGCCTTCTTAAAGGCAAACTTGTTTAATTATGTCTGTACTCAGATATTGTTGCTTCCGCTGACTAAATGCGTGATCGAGCACTTGTATTCGAGCCCTCGAGGCCCCTGGCTTGTATTATGATGCTTGTATGACTTATTTATGTTTTAGAGTTGTGTTGTGATATCTTCCCGTGAGTCCCTGATCTTAATCGTACACGTTTGCGTGTATAATTAGTGTATGATTGAATCGGGGGCGTCACAAGTTGGTATCAGAGCCGACTGCCTGTAGGAATCCCCCTTCCACACTCCTTGGCCGAAGTTGAGTCTAGCCGATGAAAATTGTTTTACTAACATGGTTGTGTGCCTTACGGGCCCACGTCGCCATTGGGTGGTACTAGGATCTTTTACTCCTCGATCTTTATTCTGGGACTCTAATCTCTCCCCTATTCTGGTTAAATGATTTTTGCTAAAAGACTAACTTTAGGTTCTCGAAAGACTTTCTCCCGGAGAGCCCTTCAGTCCAGATGATCACCGACTGCACTAGAAGATTTTGAAGATACTCTTCGATCATTCCCGAGACCCTTGTGGCCTCTGCCTTTTCAATTCTCTATTACCGATATATCCATATGGATAACGACATACACTTGTTATTCATACAATTACTCTGAGTTTCTCTTGTTACTACAAGATCGTCGAATGGCTCTTCGACTCTTAAGAATCCCTTTGTACCACTGCCTTGTAGTTCCTTGCCACATAAACACCCCTACGGACAAATTGCTCGCACTTACCGAGTATCCGCCCATCCCTAGTTTTCCATATGTTTCACAAAGTCTTTGAACTACCATTCGGTCTTCTGAAAATCCTCGGCAACCTATTGCTCTTGAAATTTTTGCTTGCTTTCCATATGGTTAATCCCATAAGTCTAGTAATCTAATTTACATACTTTGTCACTATCATTTTTTAGTCCATTGGTTCAATAAGTTGTGAATGTTCACAATCATCAATCGAGTCCTAGGATTATCATTCCGGCTCAGACATCATTTTTGAACATGAGCTGGTTCTCGACCAAACTATTTGTCGTCAATTGTGCCTCTGGTCTATCCAACTTATCCATCCTTGATCAAAGCGACTGCTTCTGATCCTCTGTTTTGGAAATCGAAATTCCTTTGTTATCTAAACATCGAATTATTCAGAGGTTCTATAATATGATGTTCGTGCATTCTTCTTCCTCTAGTTGAGTACCGATGCTCACATCAGATCCCTTGTGGACCATCGGTTCCTTTGTTGCATTTTATCCGACAGTGTCCTTCATATTGAATAACATTGAGAGCCTTTCCATGGGTATATACTGCCTTTGGTAAATTGTATCATCTGCCTTTGAACAATGCTCTACTTTCGAGCTTGTGTTACTTACTCCTGAAGTTTGTGGTATATGTTCCAAATAGACCTTGATGGGTCGAACCTATGCCTTTTCTAATCTGTGTGAACCCGGAAACTACTACGGGTCATTCTCTTGATGTTATGTCGATAAAATTTCAACACTACAGCTTCATCGAGCGTGAGAAGTGAATGAAGGATTATACATTGAAGAAGTGGAGTCGACCTTGAACCTTGTGTTCATGCCCATGGACACGATGTAGATCTTATCATTAAAAGCTTCTCTTAAATTAATTATTCCCTTGGTATAAGGTCATCTTATATCCGGGATCCGCCTTTTGCAATCGTGGTTCCGACCATGTTCTCCTTTAAATACCATTTCTCGTGCAAGTTTAAGAACTTGTCTTCTGCAGAGCAATGCCCCAATCCAACCTCTACTTTGATCTGTCATCGAGTATTACCCCCTGGTATCTCGAGATTATCATGGAACTGCATAACTTTTTATGAGTTCATCAAGTACTACCTTCTCACTGATTCTAATTTTTCACGGCCTCTGAGTTATTAAAAACTCAAAGACACCGATAACTGAATCGAGTTCGCAATACGAATCAACAAGTATTTGTACCCTTCACTGCTTACAACTTTATTAATTCTTCAAGTCATTCCTAGCCTGATCGGCTATAGCATTATCGAGCTAATTTTAACTGTGCTACCCGGTCCTTCTTCCCGGAGCACAATTTTCGACGATGAACTAACCTTACATCGATCATCATCGTCATATCATTTCGCCTTGAACAACAAGCTTGGTTTCGAGTTTGTGTCGTACCCATGGTTCCAATAACCTTTTGCTTCATCATTCAGATGACTTGATGTCATCGCCGATCAGTTACATCTTCTCGAAACCTCTCGACAAATGTGTCATGATCATCATCAGCATTACGAGATCTTCTAGGGTATCAATTGAATTCATGATGAGAAATACCATCCTTGCCCTTGATGAATTCTATTATCATCGACCACTTTATTACCTTCCCACCAACACAGCTTGTTCGTGTTTGGTGTTGTACCTTGAGTTCCCTGCCATCCAGCAATTGTTCTCCTTTACTCGGAACATTACCATCTCTTATGTCATCAATGTTGTGAGAATTACACCACCTCTTAAGAATTTGTGATACAGTGATGCTTCCCACCATCACCATTCTTTCTTGGTCCTCGTGTTGATTCCAACCAGTGTACTAACAAGTGAACGGTGCTGTTTGAATTCTGCCCTTCTAGCAACCCTATTGCTTTGAAGTTAATGGTCGGCCGTTCATTATTAGACATTTGATTATTGAATCACCATTCCGACGTTGGTTGTACAACCCAGCCCATATTTCGGGTGCACCTTTCAACCAATGTTTAATTGTGTATGTTTTCCTCGAGCATACATCATTATACCATTTGATCTGACAAATGTTATCTCCTTGTTCACATAATTGCGGAAATCCATCTTTTGTTAATCTCGATGAATTGTCGCTGATTCCATCAGCCACCTCCTCACCCTCTCGTTGGTTTACCGATGAACTCTTGTTTCGGAACTAGCTTCCATAAGTTCATCTCCGAGAATCTTCGATGTCATCTCGTCAATTTGTATCGCACCTTTTCTCCTCGAGCATCGTGAGTTTGAGGTATCCTAACACCAATCAGATCTAAATCTCGGTCGAGATATGATGGTTGGAACATTTTTTCAAGAGTTATAACACTGGTCTTTTATGACCCGGTAAGGTGATGGCATGCCCAGCACACCTGGCCGGATGACCTGCTGTTATAGTTTCCTTATTAGCAAGGTTAGCCATTCTTCCATGAGGAAAATTGTAAGACTTATTCTATAAGTTGTTCCTGATGAATCCTTTGAGTATTCAAAATCTGACCTTTGCTTGAAAACCATGTCAATGCTATCTCAAAGCATGTCTGTGGAACGCCGATTTTTAACAGAAACATTTGAAGCCCAATGCCAAATGATTCTTGCTCAATTATCCAAACACCATTGTATGGGTAATGTCATGAAATTTCTCTCCCCTTACCTAAAGAGTTTTCTACATTATATCTTGTCACGGATATCATGCTCGCTTGTCCTCATGAAGGATATACCCCTGAAATATGTGTTTACACACATTTTCCTTTCCATTGTTCTGTTTAATCTGATAATCACATTTTCCTTTCCATTGTTTGGTTTAACCTTTCTTGTGATCTATTTGATCTAAGCAGAAATATTCTCCTGCTTATGTAAACACCTCGGTGTACAATTCTGTCAGCAAGACCCTGTTACCATTGTTGATGACATTCTGGTAGCCACCGATGGACGAGAACTTAGCCTATTGGTCCGCCTCGTTCAACGAGCGGGAAAATGGTTCTCTTCGTCCCTCGCCTTTGGTATCGATGTTGTTGCAGACATAACTGACAGGCTACCTCTGGCATGCCTCGCTTACATGATCGTGTAAGACGTCATCACCTTCCTACTTTTAACCCACATGGTGGGCCCATAACCCTGACTCCACGGGATCGAAACCCGACTTTCTGTACCACCTCCCATGTTCCCAAAGTTATTCCTCAAGCGTGACCTCGTAAGTAATTCACGAGCCACCTCCCGAGAGATCATCAATTCTGGTATCGGACACAATACTTATTCCCATTGTTCTCAACCCCTTTCACACTTTGTTTCGTGCATCGAGCGATTGCCTGCACCTTGAAACCTCCCGATACCTCTTTATTTTGCTCTCGATATTTTCTTAAGTTTCAATTCGAGAGTTACTTTCCGCCACCTTCCTCGATGATATCGACCAGATAGTCAACCTTGCAGAGGTCCATTTTTCCGAATACCCCCTTACTCATCGTAAGTACGATGCAGATCCTGAAGAAAGGACGCCCGACTTCATCCTCGATGACACAGGAGCAGAAATGAAGACTTCAAAGCAATGGATCCACCTCTTGAGAAGAGCAACCAAAGACGAGAAGATTCGTTAGGATTTCTTAACCAGACCTTCCCCCCCTAGTCCCTCTCTAAAATCTCGGGATGAGATTTCTTGTAGTGGAGGAGATTTGTGACGCCCGAATAATTAAGCTACAGTAACCCCACGTTAACGATGCCACGTCACCTCGGATTACTGTTGATAATCTCGCGTTAGTTCGAAACGATTCATAATCAAAATTTGAATTTAAGATTAAACAATTAAAGTTTTCAAAAGTCAAAACTAAATTGTTCCTAATGTGTCAAATAATCCTTAGTAAATATTGGTGGATAAATTATCTTTTAATAAAATATTTAAATGCACTAAAGTAATAGAAATGGCAGCAAAACAATTAATTAGATGCCTTTCATAAAGTTATAGTAATAAAACTAAATTAGTAGTGTGCCCAAAATAATTGTGGCGATGGACTGATTAGTAATACTAATTTAGGTGCTTTGTTGGATATTTTATAAAACTAAAATAAAATAAACTATAAATTAAAACAGAAAATAATAAATAAAATAAAAGGGAAAAACAAAACAAACAAAAGGAGAAAAACAACCCCCCCCGGCCAACCGGCCTAGCACGCCACTGGCCCAACTGGGCATCCAACCCACCAGCCCGCAGGCCCAGCAACCGAAACCCTAGCGGTTCACACACCACTCGCCAAGACGATCCACTCGCTCCCCCACTCCCGATCCAGATCGGGTCAGGCGACCACGACCCGCCCCGCCGACCGCTGCCAGAGCCCCCAAATCGGAACCACCTCGCCGCCCTCCCGCGGACTCCCTCTGCCTCCCCTCTGTCCGGATCGGGGATCGACCCCGATGCGCCGCCCAGACCACATCGCCGGAGCCGCCACCGCCGCCTTCCACCTCGACCTCCCGTCCTCGACCGCCCCACTGGATCGCTTCTTCCTCGTCTCCTCGAAGTCCTCGACCGGATCTGGGCGCGCCTGGCGCCCGACATCGCCGCCAGACACCGTCGTCGCCTCGTCCGCCGCTGCTTTGATGGAGCCATCCACCGTCGTCGCCGCCTCGCCCTCCTCCTCCCAAGCCCGTTGCCCCGAACCCCTCGGACCCACAGTGAGCCGCTAGCCCCTCTCCTCTCTCCTCTGCCTCGTTACCGGCCGACGCGCGCCCTGCACGCGCCCACCCGTGCCCCGTGGCCGTGCCCTGCCTCGCCCACGGCCACCGCTGCTGGTTGCCCCTGCCCCGCGCCAGCCTTGCCCCGTGGCTGGCCGCGCCCGTCTCATCGAGCTCCAGCTCGCCCGCAGCCACCCCCTGGCCAGCGCCCCACAGTGCTCCGGTGGCCTGCGCCCGCCCCATCGCCCCGAATGGCCCCGCCCGTTCGCAGGCGACCATCTGCGCCCGTTCGGGCTGGTGCCCGCAACAGCGCACGTAACCCCTCTGAGCCAATGACCTGTGGGGCCCCACCCCCTTCCCCCCCCCCCAGAACGAGTTTTATAAAAAAAGAGAAAGAGAAGTAATAATAAAAATACATTTAATTAATTAATTAGCTAATTAACTAAATTAATTAAGTTAATTAATCATAATTAAATTGATTTAATCACTATTAACCTAATTAACTACTATAGTTAACTTAACTAATCATTAACTAAACTAATTAGCACAGTTAGTTGGTTAGCGATCGATGACATCTTGGGACCCACACGTCAGATTGACCCAGTCAACCCCTGTTGACTGCTGACGTCATGGTGACGTCATGATGACGTCAGCAAACACTGTTCTGGATAATGTTATTTTAAAATAATTAAATAAATCCTAAAAAATGATTTAAATCTTTTAAAATTAATATAAAATAAACCGTAGCTCAGATGAAAATACTTTCTACATGAAAATTGCTCGAGCAGCGAGGCGAATCCGGATCGTAGCCCGTTTGTCCGCCACACATCCCTAACCTATCGAACTCGTAACTTTTCCCCTTGGCTCCTCCTCTTGCAGCGAAACACCGGAATACTTTCCGGATGTATTCCCCTTCACCGTATCGCCTCATACCGCGTTAGAAGCACGCCTAGCATCACACATTGCTTTGTAATGCATCGTTATGCATCTGTCTGCATTGTATTCATTGTTTCTTCCCCCTCTTCTTCCGCTAGACACCGAGACCGACGCTGCTGCTGCCCCGTTCGACTACGGTGTTGACGACCCCTCTCTCTTGCCAGAGCAACCAGGCAAGCCCCCCCCTTGATCACCAGATATCGCCTATTCTTCTCTATACTGCTTGCATTAGAGTAGTGTAGCATGTTACTGCTTACGATTAATCCTATATCTTTGCATAGCCTGCCCTTGCTACTACTGTTGTTACCTTTACCTGCTATCCTACTGCTTAGTATAGGATGCTAGTGTTCCATCAGTGGCCCTACACTCTTGTCCGTCTGCCATGCTATACTACTGGGTTGTGATCACACCGGGAGGTGATCACGGGCATATACTATATACTTTACACTATTACATTACATGTGATACTGTTCGGAGATGGGGGCTGAAAGGACAGGTGGCTCCATCCTGGTAGAGGTGGGCCTGGGTTCCCGACGGCCCCCGACTGTTACTTGTGGCGGAGCGGCAGGGCAGGTTGAGACCACCTAGGAGAGAGGTGGGCCTGGCCCTGGTCGGCGTCATGGATACTTAACACGCTTAACGAGATCTTGGTATTTGATCCGAGTCCGCCATTTGGTCTATACGCACTAACCAACTACGCGGGAACAGTTATGGGCACTCGACGTTGTGGTATCAGCCGAAGCACTTCGTGACGTCAGCGACTGAGCGGCGCGTGCCGGATTGGAACGTAGGCCTGCTCTTGTATTAAGGGGGCTAGTTCTGCTTCCGGCCGCGTACGCAACATGCAGGTGTGCTAAGGGCGATGGGCCCAGACCCCTGTGCGCTTAGGTTTAGACCGGCGTGCTGGCCTCTCTGTTGTGCCTAGGTGGGGCTGCGTGTGTTCGGCCAAATGGGATCAAGCGTGTTGGGTTATGTGGTGCACCCTGCAGGAAGTTAATCTATTGAATAGCCGTGATCTTGATAATGGGGCGACTTGGAGTTGTACCTTGACCTTATGACAACTAGAACCGGATACTTAATAAAACACACCCTTCCAAGTGCGGATACAACCCGGTGGTCGCTCTCTTTCGTGGTTACGAGGAGGATCACCGGGTAGGATTATGCTATGCGATGTTACTTGGAGGACTTCATCTACTCTCTTCTACATGTTGCAAGACGGAGGCTGCCGAGCGTAGTCTTGACGGATTAGCTATCCCCTCTTATTCCGGCATTCTGCAGTTCAGTCCACTGATATGGCCCTTTACACATATATCCATGCATATGTAGTGTAGCTCCTTGCTTGCGAGTACTTTGGATGAGTACTCACGGTTGCCTTGTTCCCCCTTTTCCCCCTTTCTTTACCCGATTGCTGCAACCAGACGATGGAGCCCAGGAGCCAGACGCCACCGTCGATGATGACTACTACACTGGAGGCGCCTACTACTACGTGCAGCCCGCGGACGACGACCAGGAGTAGTTAGTGAAGGAAATATGCCCTAGAGGCAATAATAAAGTTATTATTTATTTCCTTATTTCATGATAAATGTTTATTATTCATGCTAGAATTGTATTAACCGGAAACATAATACATGTGTGAATACATAGACAAACAGAGTGTCACTAGTATGCCTCTACTAGACTAGCTTGTTAATCAAAGATGGTTAAGTTTCCTAACCATAGACAAAAGAGTTGTCATTTGATTAACAAGGTCACATCATTGGTTGAATGATCTGATTGACATGACCCATTCCATTAGCTTAGCACCCGATCGTTTAGTATGTTGCTATTGCTTTTATCCATGACTTATGCATGCTCCTATAACTATGAGAATATGCAACTCCCGTTTACGGAGGAACACTTTGGGTACTACCAAACGTCACAACGTAATCGGGTGATTATAAAGGAGTACTACAGGTGTCTCCAAAGGCAGATGTTGGGTTGGCGTATTTCGAGATTAGGATTTGTCACTCCGATTGTCGGAGAGGTATCTCTGGGCCCTCTCGGTAATACACATCACTAAGCCTTGCAAGCATTACAACTAATGAGTTAGCTGTGAGATGATGTATTACGGAACGAGTAAAGAGACTTGCGATTCTGAGATTGAACTAGGTATTGGATACCGACGATCGAATCTCGGGCAAGTAACATACCGATGACAAAGGGAACAACGTATGTTGTTATGCGGTCTGACCGATAAAGATCTTCGTAGAATATGTAGGAGCCAATATGGGCATCCAGGTCCCGCTATTGGTTATTGACCGGAGACGTGTCTCGGTCATGTCTACATTATTCTCGAACCGTAGGGTCCGGACGCTTAAGGTTTCGATGCTATATTATGAGTTTACATGTTTTGATGTACCGAAGGAGTTCGGAGTCCCGGATGAGATCGGGGACATGACGAAGAGTCTCGAAATGGTCGAGACGTGAAGATTCATATATTGGATGATATGTTTAGGCCAAGGGGTCAAGCCCATGAGGCTTTAGATCGGTGCAAAAGGAGTTTTATGGAGGCCGGGGCCAAACGCCGGAGACCTGGCGTCGGCTCGGGCCAGACGCCGAGGCCCATGGCGTCTGGGCCACGCCAAGGATTGTGGCGTTTGGTCCTGGAGTCCAGTGGGACTCTTGCCTTTCGGGCAAAACCGACTTTGAGGAGGCTTTTGCTCCAAGTTTCACCCGGGGCTCAACATATAAATAGAGGGGCAGGGCTAGCACCAAAGGCACAACAAGTTGATCCTTGAGATCGTTCCTTAGCCGTGTGCGGTGCCCCCCTCCACCATATTCCACCTCGGTCATATCATAGCGGTGCTTAGGCGAAGCCCTGCGTCGGTAGAACATCAAGATCGTCACCACGCCGTCGGCCGACGGAACTCTCTCCCGGAGCTTTGCTGGATCGGAGCTGAGGAGCGTCACCGAGCTGAGCGTGTGCCAAGAACTCGGAGGCGCCGAGTAACTGCGCTGGGATCGGTTGGATCGCGAGGAGAACGTCGACTACTTCCTCTACGTTGTGATCGCTTCCGCTTCGGTCTACGAGGGTACGTAGACAACACTCTCCCCTCTCGTTGCTATGCATCACCATGATCTTGCGTGTGCGTAGGAAAATTTTGAAATTACTACGTTCCCCAACAGTGGCATCCGAGCCTAGGTTTTTATGGTTTGATGTTTTGCACGAGTAGAACACAAGTGAGTTGTGGGCGATACAAGTCATACTGCCTACCAGCATGTCATACTTTGGTTCAGCGGTATTGTGAGATGAAGCGGCCGGACCGACATTACGCAGACGCTTACGCCGAGACTGGTTTCACCGTTCACGAGCACGCCGTGCTTAAAGGTGGCTGGCGGGTGTCTGTCTCTCTCACTTTAGTTGAACTGAAGTGGCTACGCCCGTCCTTGAGAAGGTTAAAACGGAGTCTATTTGACAAAGTATCGTTGTGGTTTTGATGCGTAGGTGAGATTGGTTCTTGCTTAAGCCCGTAGCAGCCACGTAAAATTTGCAACAACAAAGTAGAGGACGTCTAACTTGTTTTTGCAGGGCATGTTGTGATGTGATATGGTCAAGACGTGATGCTATATTTTATTGTATGAGATGATCATGTTTTGTAACCGAAGTTATCGGCAATCGGCTGGAGCCATATGGTTGTCGCTTTATTGTATGAAATGCAACGCATACTGTAATTGCTTTACTTTATCACTAAGCGGTAGCGATAGTCGTAGAAGCAATAGATGGCGTAGCGACAACGATGCTACGATGGAGATCAAGGTGTCGCGCGGTGGCGATGGTGATCACGACGGTGCTTCGAGATGGAGATCACAAGCACAAGATGATGATGGCCATATCATATCACTTATATTGATTGCATGTGATGTTTATCCTTTATGCATCTTATTTTGCTTTGATTGACGGTAGCATTTTATGATGATCTCTCACTAAAATTATCAAGTAGTGTTCTCCCTGAGTATGCACCGTTGCCAAAGTTCGTCGTGCCGAGACACCACGTGATGATCGGGTGTGATAAGCTCTACGTCCATCTACAACGGGTGCAAGCCAGTTTTGCACACGCAGAATACTCAGGTTATACTTGACGAGCCTAGCATATGCGAGATATGGCCTCGAAACACGAGACCGAAAGGTCGGCGTGAATCATATAGTAGATATGATCAACATAAGATGTTCACCATTGAAAACTACTCCATCTCACGTGATGATCGGTTATGGTTTAGTTGATTTGGATCACGTGATCACTTAGATGACTAGAGAGATGTCTGTCTAAGTGGGAGTTCTTAAGTAATATGATTAATTGAACTTAAATTTATCATGAACTTAGTACTGATAGTATCTTGCTTGTCTATGTTTGTTTATAGATAGATGGCTCGTCTTTGTTGTTCCGTTGAATTTTAATGCGTTCCTTGAGAAAGCAAAGTTGAAAGATGATGGTAGCAATTACACGGATCGGGTCCGTAACCTGAGGATTATCCTCATTGCTGCACGTAAGAGTTACGTCTGGATGCACCGCTAGGTGCCAGACTTCTTCTTGATGCAACCGACGGCGTTAAGAACGTCTGGCGAGCAAAGCTCATGACTACTCCATAGTTCGATTGTGCCATGCTTTACGGCTTAGAACCGGGTCTTCAACGACGTTTTGAGCGTCATGGAGCATATGAGATGTTCCAGGAGTTGAAGTTGATATTTCAATGTAATGCCGGATTGAGAGATATGAAGTCTCCAATAAGTTCTAAGCTGCAAGATGGAGGAGAATGGAGTGCTGTCGGTGAGCACATACTCGTAATGTCCGGGTATTACAATCACTTGACTCAACCGGGAGTTGATCTTCCGGATGATTGTGTCATTGATGTAATTCTTCAATCACTGCCACCAAGCTACAAAGGCTTCGTGATGAACTATAATATGCAAGGGTTAGTAAAGAATATTCATGAGCTCTTCGCAATGCTAAAGGCTGCGGAGGTAGAAATCAAGAAGGAGCATCAAGTGTTGATGGTCAATAAGACCACTAGTTTCAAGAAGAAAGGCAAAGGGAAGAAGAAGGGGAACTTCAAGAAGAACAGCAAACAAGTTGCTGCTCAGAGAAGAAACCCAAGTCTGGACCTAAACCTGAAACTGAGTGCTTCTACCGCAAGCGGACTGGTCCTTTGGAAGCGGAACTGCCCCAAGTATTTGGCGGATAAGAAGGATGGCAAGGTGAACAAAGGTATATGTGATATACATGTTATTGATGTGTACCTTACTAGAGCTCAAGTAGCACTGGTATTTGATACTGGTTCTATTGCTAATATTTGCAACTCGAAACAGGGACTACGGATTAAGCGAACACTGGCAAAGGACGAGGTGACGATGCGCGTGGGAAATGGTTCCAAAGTCGATGTGATCGCGATCGGCACGCTACCTCTACATCTACCTTCGGGATTAGTTTTAGACCTAAATAATTGTTATTTGGTGCCAGCGTTGAGCATGAACATTATATCTGGATCTTGTTTGATGCGAGACGGTTATTCATTTAAATCAGAGAATAATGGTTGTTCTATTTATATGAATAATATCTTTTATGGTCATGCACCCTTGAAGAGTGGTCTATTCTTAATGAATCTCGATAGTAGTGATACACATATTCATAATGTTGAAACCAAAAGATGCAGAGTTGATAATGATAGTGCGACTTATTTGTGGTAATCGCCGTTTAGGTCATATCGGTATAAAGCGCATGAAGAAACTCCATCTTGATGGACTTTTGGAGTCACTTGATTATGAATCACTTGGCACTTATGAACCGTGCCTCATGGGCAAGATGACTAAAACCCGTTCTCCGGTACTATGGAGAGAGCAACAGATTTGTTGGAAATCATACATACGGATGTATGTGGTCCAATGAATGTTGAGGCTCGTGGCGGATATCGTTATTTTCTCACCTTCACAGATGATTTAAGCGAGATATGGGTATATCTACTTAATGAAACATAAGTCTGAAACATTTGAAAAGTTCAAAGAATTTCAGAGTGAAGTTGAAAATCATCGTAATAAGAAAATAAAGTTTCTACGATCTGATCGTGGAGGCGTAATATTTGAGTTACGAGTTTGGTCTACATTTGAAACAATGCGGAATAGTTTCGCAACTCACGCCACCCGGAACACCACAGCGCAATGGTGTGTCCGAGCGTCGTGTCGCACTTTACTAGATATGGTGCGATCTATGATGTCTCTTACAGATTTACCGCTATCGTTTTGGGGTTATGCTCTTGAGGCGGCTGCATTCACGCTGAATAGAACACCGTCAAAATCCGTTGAGATGACACCTTAAGAACTATGGTTTAGCAAGAAACCAAAGTTGACGTATCTTAAAGTTTGGGGATGCGAAGCTTAAGTGAAAAAGCTTCAACCTGAAAAGCTCGAACCTAAAAAGGAGAAATATGTATTCATAGTATACCCAAATGAGACAGTTGGGTACACCTTCTATCCACAGATCCGAAGGCAAGACATTTGTTGCTAAGAATGGATCCTTTCTAGAGAAGGAGTTTCTCTCGAAAAGAAGTGAGTGGGAGGAAAGTAGAACTTGATAAGGTAATTTGTACCTTCTCCCTTATTTGAAAGTAGTTTATCACAGAAACCGGTTTCTGCGACATCTACACCAAATAGTGAGGAAGTTGATGATGTTGATCATGAAACTTCAGATCAAGTTACTACAGAACCTCGTAGATCAACCAGAGTAAGATCCGCACTGTGAGTGGTACGGTAATCCTGTTCTCGGAAGTCATGCTACTAGATCATGATGAACCTACGAACTATGAAGAAGCGATGGTGAGCCCAGATTCCGCAAAATGGCTTGAGGCCATGAAATCTGAGATGGGATCCATGTATGAAAACAAAGTGTGGACTTTGGTTGACTTGCCCGAGGGTCGGCAAGCAATAGAAAACAAGTGGATCTTCAAGAAGAAGACCGACGACGGTAATATTACTGTCTACAAAGCTCGACTTGTCGCAAAGGGTTTTCGACAAGTTCAAGGGATTGACTACGATGAGACCTTCTCACCGTGGCGATGCTTAAGTCTGTCCGAATCATGTTAGCAATTGCCGCATTTTATGATTATGAAATTTGGCAAATGGATGTAAAGACTGCATTCCTGAATGGTTTTCTGGAAGAAGAGTTGTATATGATGCAACCAGAAGGTTTTATCGATCCAAAGGGAGCTAACAAAGTGTGCAAGCTCCAGCGATCCATTTATGGACTGGTGCAAGCATCTCGGAGTTGGAATAAACGATTTGATAGTGTGATCAAAGCATTTGGGTTTATACTGAGGACTTTTGGAGAAGCCTGTATTTACAAGAAAGTGAGTGGGAGCTCTATAGCATTTACGATATTATATGTAGATGACATATTACTAATCGGAAATGATATAGAATTCTGAATAGCATAAAGGGATACTTGAATAAGAGTTTTTCGATGAAGGACCTCGGTGAAGCTGCTTACATATTGGGCATCAAAATCTATAGAGATAGATCAAGGCGCTTAATTGGACTTTCACAAAGCACATACCTTGACAAAACTTTGAAGAAGTTCAAACTGGATCAAGCAAAGAAAGGGTTCTTGCCTGTGTGAAGTTGAGTAAGACTCAATGCCCGACCACCGCAGAAGATAGAGAGAAAATGAAAGATGTTCCCTATGCCTCAGCCATAGGCTCTATCATGTATGCAATACTGTGTACCAGACCTGATGTGTGCCTTGCTATAAGCTTAGCAGGGAGGTACCAAAGTAATCCAGAGTGGATCCTTTGGACAGCGGTCAAGAACATCCTGAAATACGAAAAGGACTAAGGATATGTTTCTCGTATATGGAGGTGACAAAGAGCTCATAAATAGCGGTTACATTGATGCAAGCTTTGACACTGATCCGGACGATTCTAAATCGCAAACCGGATACGTATTTACACTAAGCGGAGGAGGCTGTCGGTTGGTGCAGTTCTAAACAAAGCGTCGTGGCGGGATCTACATGTGAAGCGGAATACATAGCAGCTTGAAGCAGCTAATGAAGGAGTCTGGATGAAGGAGTTCATATCCGATCTAGGTGTCATACCTAGTGCATCGGGTCCAATGAAAATCTTTTGTGACAATCTTGGAGCAATTGCTTTAGCAAAGGAATCCAGATTTCACAAGAGAACCAAACACATCAAGAGACGCTTCAATTCCATCCGGACTTAGTCCAGGTGGGAGACATAGAGATTTGCAAGATACATACGGATCTGAATGTAGCAGACCGTTGACTAAGCCTCTTCCACGAGCAAAACATGATCGACACCAAGACTCCATGGTTGTTAGAATCATTACTATGTAATCTAGATTATTGACTCTAGTGCAAGTGGGATACTGAAGGAAATATGCCCTAGAGGCAGTAATAAAGTTATTATTTATTTCCTTATTTCATGATAAATGTTTATTATTCATGCTAGAATTGTATTAACTGAAACATAATACATGTGTGAATACATAGACAAACAGAGTGTCACTAGTATGCCTCTACTAGACTAGCTTGTTAATCAAAGATGGTTAAGTTTCCTAACCATAGACAAAGGAGTTGTCATTTGATTAACAAGGTCACATCATTGGTTGAATGATCTGATTGACATGACCCATTCCATTAGCTTAGCACCCGATCGTTTAGTATGTTGCTATTGCTTTTATCCATGACTTATGCATGTTCCTATAACTATGAGAATATGCAACTCCCGTTTACGGAGGAACACTTTGGGTACTACCAAGCGTCACAACGTAATCGGGTGATTATAAAGGAGTACTACAGTGTCTCCAAAGGCAGATGTTGGGTTGGCGTATTTCGAGATTAGGATTTGTCACTCCGATTGTCGGAGAGGTATCTCTGGGCCCTCTCGGTAATACACATCACTAAGCCTTGCAAGCATTACAACTAATGAGTTAGATGTGAGATGATGTATTACGGAACGAGTAAAGAGACTTGCCAGTTACGAGATTGAACTAGGTATTGGATACCGACGATCGAATCTCGGGCAAGTAACATACCGATGACAAAGGGAACAACGTATGTTGTTATGCGGTCTGACCGATAAAGATCTTCGTAGAATATGTAGGAGCCAATATGGGCATCCAGGTCCCGCTATTGGTTATTGACCGAGGCGTGTCTCGGTCATGTCTACATTATTCTCGAACCGTAGGGTCCGCACGCTTAAGGTTTCGATGATGATTATATTATGAGTTTACATGTTTTGATGTACCGAAGGAGTTGAGTCCCGGATGAGATCGGGGACATGACGAGGAGTCTCGAAATGGTCGAGACGTGAAGATTCATATATTGGATGATATGTTTAGGCCAAGGGGTCAAGCCCATGAGGCTTTAGATCGGTGCAAAAGGAGTTTTATGAGGCGAGGGGCCAAACGTCGGAGACCTCGGCGTCGGCCTCCTGGGCCAGACGCCGAGGCCCATGGCGTCTGGGCCGGACGCCAAGGATTGTGGCGTTTGGTCCTGGAGTCCGAGTGGGACTCTTGCCTTTCGGGCAAAACCGACTTTGAGGAGGCTTTTGCTCCAAGTTTCGACCCCGGGGCTCAACATATAAATAGAGGGGCAGGGCTAGCACCAAAGGCACAACAAGTTGATCCTTGAGATCGTTCCTTAGCCGTGTGCGGTGCCCCCCTCCACCATATTCCACCTCGGTCATATCGTAGCGGTGCTTAGGCGAAGCCCTGCGTCGGTAGAACATCAAGATCGTCACCACGCCCGTCGTCTTGTGGAACTCTCTCTCCCGGAGCTTTGCCGGATCGGAGCCTGAGGAGCGCCACCGAGCTGAACGTGTGCCAAGAACTTCGGGCGCCGAATGCTGCGCTGGGATCGGTTGGATCGCGAGGAGAACGTCTGACTACTTCCTCTACGTTGTGATCGCTTCCGCTTTGGTCTACGAGGGTACGTAGACAACACTCTCCCCTCTCGTTGCTATGCATCACCATGATCTTGCGTGTGCGTAGGAAAATTTTGAAATTACTACGTTCCCCAACAGTTAGGAGGATCCCAGTCAGGAGGCTTGCGCCTCTTTCGATCTGTATTCCAGTTTGTGCTAGCCTTCTTAAGGCAAACTTGTTTAATTATGTCTGTACTCAGATATTGTTGCTTCCGCTGACTAAATGCGTGATCGAGCACTTGTATTCGAGCCCTCGAGGCCCCTGGCTTGTATTATGATGCTTGTATGACTTATTTATGTTTTAGAGTTGTGTTGTGATATCTTCTCGTGAGTCCCTGATCTTAATCGTACACGTTTGCGTGTATAATTAGTGTATGATTAAATCGGGGGCGTCACAAGTTGGTATCAGAGCCGACTGCCTGTAGGACTCCCCCTTCCACACTCCTTGGCCGAAGTTGAGTCTAGCCGATGAAAATTGTTTTACTAACATGGCTGTGTGCCTTACGGGCCCACGTCGCCATTGGGTGGTACTAGGATCTTTTACTCCTCGATCTTTATTCTGGGACTCTAATCTCTCCCCTATTCGGGTTAAATGATTTTGCTAAAAAGACTAACTTTAGGTTCTCGAAAGACTTTCTCCCGGAGAGCCCTTCAGTCCAGATGATCACCGACTGCACCAGAAGATTTTGAACTACCATTCGGTCTTCTGAAAATCTTCGGCAGCCTATTGCTCTTGAAATTTTTGCTTGCTTTCCATATGGTTAATCCCATAAGTCTAGTAATCTAATTTACATACTTTGTCACTATCATTTTTTAGTCCATTGGTTCAATAAGTTGTGAATGTTCACAATCATCAATCGAGTCCTAGGATTATCATTCCGGCTCAGACATCATTTTTGAACATGAGCTGGTTCTCGACCAAACTATTTGTCGTCAATTGTGCCTCTGGTCTATCCAACTTATCCATCCTTGATCAAAGCGACTGCTTCTGATCCTCTGTTTTGGAAATCGAAATTCCTTTGTTATCTAAGCATCGAATTATTCAGAGGTTCTATAATATGATGTTCGTGCATTCTTCTTCCTCTGGTTGAGTACCGATGCTCACATCAGATCCCTTGTGGACCATCGGTTCCTTTGTTGGATTTTATCCGACAGTGTCCTTCATATTGAATAACATTGAGAGCCTTTCCATGGGTATATACTGCCTTTGGTAAATTGTATAATCTGCCTTTGAACAATGCTCTACTTTCGAGCTTGTGTTACTTACTCCTGAAGTTTGTGGTATATGTTCCTAATAGACCTTGATGGGTCGAACCTATGCCTTTTCTAATCTGTGTGAACCCGGAAACTACTACGGGTCATTCTCTACTGATGTTATGTCAGATAAAATTTCAACACTACTGCTTCATCGAACGTGAGAAGTGAATGAAGGATTATACATTGAAGAAGTGGGAGTCGACCTTGAACCTTGTGTTCATGCCCATGGACACGATGTAGATCTTATCATTAAAAGCTTCTCTTAAATTAATTATTCCCTTGGTATAAGGTCATCTTATATCTGGGATCTGGCCTTTTTGCAATCGTGGTTCCGACCATCTTCTCCTTTAAATACCATTTCTCGTGCAAGTTTAAGAACTTGTCTTCGCAGAGCAATGCCCGATCCAACCTCTACTTTGATCTGTCATCGAGTATTACCCCACGGTATCTCGAGATTATCATGGAACTGCATAACTTTTTATGAGTTCATCAAGTACTACCTTCTCACTGATTCTAATTTTTCACGGCCTCTGAGTTATTAAAAACTCAAAGACACCGATAACTGAATCGAGTTCGCAATACGAATCAACAAGTATTTGTACCCTTCACTGCTTACAACTTTATTAATCCTTCAAGTCATTCCTAGCCTGATCGGCTATAGCATTATCGAGCTAATTTTAACTGTGCTACCCGGTCCTTCTTCCCGGAGCACAATTTTCGACGATGAACTAACCTTACGTCGATCATCATCGTCATATCATTTCGCCTTGAACAACAAGCTTGGTTTAAAGTTTGTGTCGTACCCATGGTTCCAATAACCTTTTGCTTCATCATTCGGATGACTTGATGTCATCGCCGATCGATTACATCTTCTCGAAACCTCTCGACAAATGTGTCATGATCATCATCAAGCATTCGAGATCTTCTAGGGTATCAATTGAATTCATGATGAGAAATACCATCCTTGCCCTTGATGAATTCTATTATCATCGACCACTTTATTACCTTCCCACCAACACAGCTTGTTCGTGTTTGGTGTTGTACCTTGAGTTCCCTGCCATCCAGCAATTGTTCTCCTTTACTCGGAACATTACCATCTCTTATGTCATCAATGTTGTGAGAATTACACCACCTCTTAAGAATTTGTGATACAGTGATGCTTCCCACCATCACCATTCTTTCTTGGTCCTCGTGTTGATTCCAACCAGGGTACCAACAAGTGAGCGGTGCTGTTTGGGTTCCGCCCTTCTAGCAACCCTATTGCTTTGAAGTTAATGGTCGGCCGTTCATTATTAGACATTTGATTATTGAATCACCATTCCGGCGTTGGTTGTACAACCCAGCCCATATTTCGGGTGCACCTTTCAACCAATGTTTAATTGTGTATGTTTTCCTCGAGCATACATCATTATACCATTTGATCTGACAAATGTTATCTCCTTGTTCACATAATTGCGGAAATCCATCTTTTGTTAATCTCGATGAATTGTCGCTGATTCCATCAGCCACCTCCTCACCCTCTCGTTGGTTTAACGATGAACTCTTGTTTCAGAACTAGCTTCCATAAGTTCATCTCCCGAGAATCTTCGATGTCATCTCGTCAATTTGTATCGCACCTTTTCTCCTCGAGCATCGTGAGTTTGAGGTATCCTAACACCAATCAGATCTAAATCTCGGTCAGATATGATGGTTGGAACATTTTTTCAAGAGTTATAACACTGGTCTTTTATGACCCGGTAAGGTGATGGCATGCCCAGCACACCTGGCCGGATGACCTGCTGTTATAGTTTCCTTATTAGCAAGGTTAGCCATTCTTCCATGAGGAAAATTGTAAGACTTATTCTATAAGTTGTTCCTGATGAATCCTTTGAGTATTCAAAATCTGACCTTTGCTTGAAAACCATGTCAATGCTATCTCAAAGCATGTCTGTGGAACGCCGATTTTTAACAGAAACATTTGAAGCCCAATGCCAAATGATTCTTGCTCAATTATCCAAACACCATTGTATGGGTAATGTCATGAAATTTCTCTCCCCTTACCTAAAGGGTTTTCTACATTATATCTTGTCACGGATATCATGCTCTGCTTGTCCTTGCGAAGGATATACCCCCTGAAATATGTGTTTACACACATTTTCCTTTCCATTGTTCTGTTTAATCTGATAATCACATTTTCCTTTCCATTGTTTGGTTTAACCTTTCTTGTGATCTATTTGATCTAAGCAGAAATATTCTCCTGCTTATGTAAACACCTCGGTGTACAATTCTGTCAGCAAGACCCTGTTACTATTGTTGATGACATTCTGGTAGCCACCGATGGACGAGAACTTAGCCTATTGGTCCGCCTCGTTCAACGAGCAGGAAAATGGTTCTCTTCATCCCTCGCCTTTGGTATCGATGTTGTTGCGAGACATAAGCGACAGGCTACCTCTGGCATGCCTCGCTTACATGATCGTGTAAGACGTCATCACCTTCCTACTTTTAACCCACATGGTGGGCCCATAACCCACAGCTCCACAGGATCGAAACCTGACTTTCCTGTACCACCTCCCATGTTCCCAAAGTTATTCCTCGCGGGTGACCTCGTAAGTAATTCACGAGCCACCTCCCGAGAGATCATCAATTCTGGTATCAGACACAATACTTATTCCCATTGTTCTCAACCCCTTTCACACTTTGTTTCGGGCATCGAGCGATTGCTGCCTGCTTGAAACCTCCCCGATACCTCTTTATTTTGCTCTCGATATTTTCTTAAGTTTCAATTCGAGAGTTACTTTCCGCCACCTTCCTCGATGATATCGACCAGATAGTCAACCTTGCAGAGGTCCATTTTTCCGGAATACCCCCCTTACTCTGTCGTAAGTACGATGCAGATTGAAGAAAGGACGCCGACTTCATCCTGATGACCTGGAGCAGAGAAATGAAGACTTCAAAGCAATGGATCCACCTCTTCGAGAAGAGCAACCAAAGACGAGAAGATTCGTTAGGATTTCTTAACCAGACCTTCCCCACCTACTCCCCCTCTAAAATCTCGGGATGAGATTTCTTGTAGTGGAGGACATTTGTGACGCCCGGATAATTAAGCTACAGTAACCCCACGTTAACGATGCCACGTCACCTCGGATTACTGTTGATAATCTCGCGTTAGTTCGTAACGATTCATAATCAAAATTTGAATTTAAGATTAAACAATTAAAGTTTTCAAAAGTCAAAACTAAATTGTTCCTAATGTGTCAAATAATCCTTAGTAAATATTGGTGGATAAATTATCTTTTAATAAAATATTTCAATGCACTAAAGTAATAGAAATGGCAGCAAAACAATTAATTAGATGCCTTTCATAAAGTTATAGTAATAAAACTAAATTAGTAGTGTGCCCAAAATAATTGTGGCGGTTGGACTGATTAGTAATACTAATTTAGGTGCTGTTGGATATTTTATAAAACTAAGATAAAAGAAACTATAAATGAAAACAGAAAATAATAAATAAAATAAAAGGGAAAAACAAAACAAACAAAAGGAGAACAACAACCCCGGCCAACTGCCTAGCACGCCATCGCCCAACTGGGCATCCAACCCACCAGCCCGCAGCTCAAAGAATCAAACCCTAGCGGTTCACACACCACTCGCCCCCCGCACCATCCACTCGCTCCCCCCCACTCCCCGATCCAGATCGGGTCAGGCGACCACGACCCGCCCACGACCCCGCTGCCAGGAGCCCCCCAAATCGGAACCACCTCGCCGCCCTCCCCGCCGGACTCCCTCTGCCTCCCCTCGGTCCAGATCGGGGGATCGACCCCGATGCCGCCGCCCGGGACCACATCGCCGGAGCCGCCACCGCCGCCTTCCACCTCGACCTCCCCGTCCTCGACCGGCCCCACTGGACTGCTTCTTCCTCGTCTCCTCGAAGTCCCTGACCGGATCTGGGCCGCGCTCCTGGCGCCCCCGACATCGCCGCCGCCGTACACCGTCGCCGCCTCGTCCCGCCGCTGCCCGATGGAGCCATCCACCGTCGTCGTCGCCTCCTCGTCCTCCTCCCCAAGCCCTGTTGCCCCGAACCCTACGGACCCCTGTGAGCCGCTAGCCCCTCTCCTCTCTCCTCTGCCTCGTTCCCGGCCGACGCGCGCCCTGCACGCGCCCACCCGTGCCCCGTGGCCGTGCCACCGCCTCGCCCACGGCCACGCCTTGGTTGCCCTCGCCCGGCCTTGCCCGTGGCTGGCCGCGCCCGTCTCATCAAGCGCTCCAGCTACCGCTGCCACCTCGCCAGCGCATCAGGTTCTTGATGGCTGCGCGCCACTTATCGCCCGAATGGCCCCGCCCGTTCGCGAAGCGACCATCTGCGCCCGTTTCTGGTGCCCTGAAGACGTAACCCGTCTTGCAAGGCCTCTCTGGGCCAATGACACATGGGGCCCCACCCTTCCCAGAACGAGTTTTATAAAAAAAGAGAAAGAGAAGTAATAATAAAAATACATTTAATTAATTAATTAGCTAATTAACTAAATTAATTAAGTTAATTAATCATAATTAAATTGATTTAATCACTATTAACCTAATTAACTACTATAGTTAACTTAACTAATCTGTTAACTAAACTAATTAGCCTGGTTAGTTGGTTAGCAGTCAATGACATGCGGGACCCACACGTCAGATTGACCCAGTCAACCCCTGTTGACTGCTGACGTCATGGTGACGTCAGCAAACACTGTTCTGGATAATGTTATTTTAAAATAATTAAATAAATCCTAAAAATGATTTAAATCTTTTAAAATTAATATAAAATAAACCGTAGCTCAGATGAAAATACTTTCTACATGAAAATTGCTCAGAACGACGAGACGAATCCGGATACGTAGCCCGTTTGTCCGCCACACATCCCTAACCTATCGAACTCGTAACTTTCCCCCTTCGGCTCCTCTGCCCGAAAACGCGAAACACCGGGAATACATTCCCGGATGTATTCCCCCTTCACCGGTATCGCCTCATACCGCGTTAGGGCACGCCTAGCATCACACATTGCTTTGTCATGCATCGTTATGCATCTATGCGCATTGTATTCATTGTTTCTTCCCCTCTTCTTACGCTAGACACAGAGACCGACGCTGATGCTGACCAGTTCGACTACGGTGTTGGCGACCCTCTCTCTTGCCCGGAGCAACCAGGCAAGCCCCCCCCCTTGATCACCGGATATCGCCTATTCTTCTCTATCTTGCTTGCATTAGAGTAGTGTAGCATGTTATTGCTTTCGATTAATCCTATCTTCTTTGCATAGCCTGCCCTTGCTACTACTGTTGTTACCTTTACACCCTATCCTCTTGCTTAGTATAGGATGCTAGTGTTCCATCAGTGGCCCTACACTCTTGTCCGTCTGCCATGCTATACTACTGGGTTGTGATCACACCGGGAGGTGATCACGGGCATATACTATATACTTTACACTATTACATTACATGTGATACTGTTCGGAGATGGGGGCTGAAAGGACAGGTGGCTCCATCCTGGTAGAGGTGGGCCTGGGTTCCCGACGGCCCCCGACTGTTACTTGTGGCGGAGCGACAGGGCAGGTTGAGACCACCTAGGAGAGAGGTGGGCCTGGCCCTGGTCGGCGTTCGCGGATACTTAACACGCTTAACGAGATCTTGGTATTTGATCTGAGTCTGGCCATTTGGTCTATACGCACTAACCAACTACGCGGGAACAGTTATGGGCACTCGACGTCGTGGTATCAGCCGAAACGCCGTGGCGTCGGCGGCGAAGCGGCGCGCGGATTGGAACGTAGGGCTGCTCTTGTATCAAGGGGCTAGTTACGCTTCCTGCCAGCGTCACATAGCGTGCAGGTGTGCTAAGGCGATGGGCCCGGACCCTGTGCGCTTAGGTTCGGACCGGCGTGCTTGCCTCTGTTGTGCCTAGGTGGGGCTGCGGCGTGTTGATCTTCAGCGGCGGTCATGACCGAGAAAAGTGTGTCCGCCAAATGGGATCAAGCGTGTTGGGTTATGTGGTGCACCCTGCAGTGAAGTTAATCTATTCGAATAGCCGTGATCTTGATGGGGCGACTTGGAGTTGTACCTTGACCTTATGACAACCGAACCGGATACTTAATAAAACACACCCTTCCAAGTGCGAGATACAACCCGGTGGTCGCTCTCTATCGTGGTTACGAGGAGGGATCGCCGGGTAGGATTATGCTATGCGATGTTACTTGGAGGACTTCAGTCTACTCTCTTCTACATGTTGCAAGACGGAGGCTGCTGTGGCGTAGTCTTCGGCTGGGATTAGCTATCCCCTCTTATTACGGACATTCTGCAGTTCAGTCCACTGATATGGCCCTTTACACATATATCCATGCATATGTAGTGTAGCTCCTTGCTTGCGAGTACTTTGGATGAGTACTCACGGTTGCCTTGTTCCCCCTTTCCCCCCTTTCTTTACCCGATTGCTGCAACTAGACGATGGAGCCCAGGAGCCAGACGCCACCGTCGATGATGACTACTACACTGGAGGCGCCTACTACTACGTGCAGCCCGCTGACGGCGACCGGGAGTAGTTAGGAGGATCCCGAGCAGGAGGCTTGCGCCTCTTTCGATCTGTATTCCAGTTTGTGCTAGCCTTCTTAAGGCAAACTTGTTTAATTATGTCTGTACTCAGATATTGTTGCTTCCACGACTTCGTCTGTGATCGAGCACTTGTATTCAAGCCCTCGAGGCCCTGGCTTGTATTATGATGCTTGTATGACTTATTTATGTTTTAGAGTTGTGTTGTGATATCTTCCCGTGAGTCCTCGATCTTAATCATTACCGCTTATGCGTGTATAATTAGTGTATGATTGAATCGGGGGCGTCACAAGTTGGTATCAGAGCCGACTGCATGTAGGAATCCCCCTTCCATACTCCTTGGCCGAAGTTGAGTCTAGCCGATGAAAATTGTTTTACTAACATGGTTGTGTGCCTTACGGGCCCACGTCGCCATTGGGTGGTACTAGGATCTTTTACTCCTCGATCTTTATTCTGGGACTCTAATCTCTCCCCTATTCTGGTTAAATGATTTTGCTAAAAAGACTAACTTTAGGTTCTCGAAAGACATTCTCCCGGAGAGCCCTTCAGTCCAGATGATCACCGACTGCACCAGAAGATTTTGAAGATACTCTTCGATTATTCCTGAGACCCTTGTGGCCTCTGCCTTTTCAATTCTCTATTACCGATATATCCATATGGATAACGACATACACTTGTTATTCATACAATTACTCTGAGTTTCTCTTGTTACTACAAGATGCGTCGAATGGCTCTTCGACTCTTAAGAATCCCTTGTACCACTGCCTTGTAGTTCCTTGCCACATAAACACCCCTACGGACAAATTGCTCGCACTTACCGAGTATCCGCCCATCCCTAGTTTTCCATATGTTTCACAAAGTCTTTGAACTACCATTCGGTCTTCTGAAAATCTTCGGCAGCCTATTGCTCTTGAAATTTTTGCTTGCTTTCCATATGGTTAATCCCATAAGTCTAGTAATCTAATTTACATACTTTGTCACTATCATTTTTTAGTCCATTGGTTCAATAAGTTGTGAATGTTCACAATCATCAATCGAGTCCTAGGATTATCATTCCGTCTCAGACATCATTTTTGAACATGAGCTGGTTCTCGACCAAACTATTTGTCGTCAATTGTGCCTCTGGTCTATCCAACTTATCCATCCTTGATCAAAGCGACTGCTTCTGATCCTCTGTTTTGGAAATCGAAATTCCTTTGTTATCTAAACATCGAATTATTCAGAGGTTCTATAATATGATGTTCGTGCATTCTTCTTCCTCTGGTTGAGTACCGATGCTCACATCAGATCCCTTGTGGACCATCGGTTCCTTTGTTGGATTTTATTCGACAGTGTCCTTCATATTGAATAACATTGAGAGCCTTTCCATGGGTATATACTGCCTTTGGTAAATTGTATCATCTGCCTTTGAACAATGCTCTACTTTCGAGCTTGTGTTACTTACTCCTGAAGTTTGTGGTATATGTTCCAAATAGACCTTGATGGGTCGAACCTATGCCTTTTCTAATCTGTGTGAACCGGAAACTACTACGGGTCATTCTCTCTTGATGATATGTCAGATAAAATATAAACACTACAGCTTCATCGAACGTGAGAAGTGAATGAAGGATTATACATTGAAGAAGTGGGAGTCGACCTTGAACCTTGTGTTCATGCCCATGGACACGATGTAGATCTTATCATTAAAAGCTTCTCTTAAATTAATTATTCCCTTGGTATAAGGTCATCTTATATCTGGGATCTGGCCTTTTTGCAATCGTGGTTCCGACCATCTTCTCCTTTAAATACCATTTCTCGTGCAAGTTTAAGAACTTGTCTTACAGAGAGCAATGCCCCAGTCCAACCTCTACTTTGATCTGTCATCGAGTATTACCCCCTGGTATCTCGAGATTATCATGGAACTGCATAACTTTTATGAGTTCATCAAGTACTACCTTCTCACTGATTCTAATTTTTCACGGCCTCTGAGTTATTAAAAACTCAAAGACACCGATAACTGAATCGAGTTCGCAATACGAATCAACAAGTATCTGTACCCTTCACTGCTTACAACTTTATTAATCCTTCAAGTCATTCCTAGCCTGATCGGCTATAGCATTATCGAGCTAAGTTTAAGCATGCTACCGGTCCTTCTTCCCGGAGCACAATTTTCGACGATGAACTAACCTTACGTCGATCATCATCGTCATATCATTTCGCCTTGAACAACAAGCTTGGTTTAAAGTTTGTGTCGTACCCATGGTTCCAATAACCTTTTGCTTCATCATTCAGATGACTTGATGTCATCGCCGATCAGTTACATCTTCTCGAAACCTCTCGACAAATGTGTCATGATCATCATCAGCATTCTGAGATCTTCTAGGGTATCAATTGAATTCATGATGAGAAATACCATCCTTGCCCTTGATGAATTCTATTATCATCGACCACTTTATTACCTTCCCACCAACACAGCTTGTTCGTGTTTGGTGTTGTACCTATGAGTTCCCTGCCATCCAGCAATTGTTCTCCTTTACTCGGAACATTACCATCTCTTATGTCATCAATGTTGTGAGAATTACACCACCTCTTAAGAATTTGTGATACAGTTGATGCTTCCCACCATCACCATTCTTTCTTGGTCCTCGTGTTGATTCCAACGATTGTACCAACAAGTGAGCGGTGCTGTTTGAATTCTGCCCTTCTAGCAACCCTATTGCTTTGAAGTTAATGGTCGGCCGTTCATTATTAGACATTTGATTATTGAATCACCATTCCGGCGTTGGTTGTACAACCCAGCCCATATTTGGTGCACCTTTCAACCAATGTTTAATTGTGTATGTTTTCCTCGAGCATACATCATTATACCATTTGATCTGACAAATGTTATCTCCTTGTTCACATAATTGCGGAAATCCATCTTTTGTTAATCTCGATGAATTGTCGCTGATTCCATCAGCCACCTCCTCACCCTCTCGTTGGTTTTACCGATGAACTCTTGTTTCAGTAACTAGCTTCCATAAGTTCATCTCCGAGAATCTTCGATGTCATCTCGTCAATTTGTATCGCACCTTTTCTCCTCGAGCATCGTGAGTTTGAGGTATCCTAACACCAACCAGATCTAAATCTCGGTCGAGATATGATGGTTGGAACATTTTTCAAGAGTTATAACACTGGTCTTTTATGACCCGGTAAGGTGATGGCATGCCCAGTACACCTGGCCGGATGACCTGCTGTTATAGTTTCCTTATTAGCAAGGTTAGCCATTCTTCCATGAGGAAAATTGTAAGACTTATTCTATAAGTTGTTCCTGATGAATCCTTTGAGTATTCAAAATCTGACCTTTGCTTGAAAACCATGTCAATGCTATCTCAAAGCATGTCTGTGGAACGCCGATTTTTAATGTAAACATTTGAAGCCCAATGCCAAATGATTCTTGCTCAATTATCCAAACACCGTTGTATGGGTAATGTCATGAAATTTCTCTCCCCTTACCTAAAGGGTTTTCTACATTATATCTTGTCACGGATATCATGCTCTGCTTGTCCTTGCGAAGGATATACCCCTGAAATATGTGTTTAAACACATTTTCCTTTCCATTGTTCTGTTTAATCTGATAATCACATTTTCCTTTCCATTGTTTGGTTTAACCTTTCTTGTGAGCTATTTGATCTAAGCAGAAATATTCTCCTCGCTTATGTAAACACCTCGGTGTACAATTCTGTCAAGAAGACCACTGTTACCATTGTTGATGACATTCTGGTAGCCACCGATGGACGAGAACTTAGCCTATTGGTCCGCCTCGTTCAACGAGCGGGAAAATGGTTCTCTTCGTCCCTCGCCTTTGGTATCGATGTTGTTGCGAACATAATCGACAGGCTACCTCGGCATGCCTCGCTTACATGATCGTGTAAGACGTCATCACCTTCCTACTTTTAACCCACATGGTGGGCCCATAACCCACAGCTCCACAGATCGAAAACCCCGACTTTCCTGTACCACCTCCCATGTTCCCAAAGTTATTCCTCGCTGCGTGACCTCGTAAGTAATTCACGAGCCACCTCCGAGAGATCATCAATTCTGGTATCGGACACAATACTTATTCCCATTGTTCTCAACCCCTTAAACACTTTCTTTGTTTCGTGCATCGAGCGATTGCACGCACGCTTGAAACTTCCCATGATACCTCTTTATTTTGCTCTTGATATTTTCTTAAGTTTCAATTCGAGAGTTACTTTCCGCCACCTTCCCCGATGATATCGACCAGATAGTCAACCTTGCAGAGGTCCATTATTCCGGAATACCCCCTTACTGCATCGTAAATGCGATGCAGATCCTGAAGAAAGGACGCCGACTTCATCCTGATGACCTGGAGCAGAGAAATGAAGACTTCAAAGCAATGGATCCACCTCTTCGAGAAGAGCAACCAAAGACGAGAAGATTCGTTAGGATTTCTTAACCAGACCTTCCCCACCTACTCCCCCTCTAAAATCTCGGGATGAGATTTCTTGTAGTGGAGGAGATTTGTAACGCCCGGATAATTAAGCTACAGTAACCCCACGTTAACGATGCCACGTCACCTCGGATTACTGTTGATAATCTCGCGTTAGTTCGAAACGATTCATAATCAAAATTTGAATTTGAGATTAAACAATTAAAGTTTTCAAAAGTCAAAACTAAATTGTTCCTAATGTGTCAAATAATCCTTAGTAAATATTGGTGGATAAATTATCTTTTAATAAAATATTTAAATGCACTAAAGTAATAGAAATGGCAGCAAAACAATTAATTAGATGCCTTTCATAAAGTTATAGTAATAAAACTAAATTAGTAGTGTGCCCAAAATAATTGTGGCGTTGGGTGATTAGTAATACTAATTTAGGTGCTGAATGGATATTTTATAAAACTAATATAAAAGAAACTATAAATGAAAACAGAAAATTATAAATAAAATAAAAAGGGAAAAACAAAAAAAACATAAGGAGAACAACAACCCCCGGCCAACTGCCCAAAGACGCCATCGCCCAACTGGGCATCCAACCCACCGGCCAGTGCCCACCCTTCATCGCACCCTTATCGCCATGGGCAACCGAACCCCTAGCGGTTAAACCACCACTCGCCCCCCCACCCCCCCCCCCCCCGCACCATCCACTCGCTCCCCCCCCCCCCCACTCCCCCGATCCAGATCGGGGTCAGGGCGACCACGACCCCGCCCCCGCCGACCGCTGCTGCCAGGAGCCCCCCAAATCGGAACCACCTCGCCGCCCTCCCCGCCGGACTCCCTCTGCCTCCCCTCGGTCCAGATCGGGGGATCGACCCCGATGCCGCCGCCCGGGACCACATCGCCGGAGCCGCCACCGCCGCCTTCCACCTCGACCTCCCCGTCCTCGACCGGCCCCACTGGACTGCTTCTTCCTCGTCTCCTCGAAGTCCCTGACCGGATCTGGGCCGCGCCCCTGGCGCCCCCGACATCGCCGCCGTACACCGTCGCCGCCTCGTCCCGCCGCTGCTTCGATGGAGCCATCCACCGTCGTCGTCGCCTCCTCGTCCTCCTCCCCAAGCCCCGTTGCCCCGAACCCTACGGACCCCTGTGAGCCGCTAGCCCCTCTCCTCTCTCCTCTGCCTCGTTCCCGGCCGACGCGCGCCCTGCACGCGCCCACCCGTGCCCCGTGGCCGTGCCCTGCCTCGCCCACGGCCACCGCTGCTGGTTGCCCTGCCCGCGCCAGCCTTGCCCGTGGTGACGCGCCCGTCTCGCCAGCGCTCCGGCTACCCAGCCACCCACAGCGGCCCCCCATGCCCGGTGGCTGCGCCCATCGCCCGAATGGCCCCGCCCGTTCGCAGGCGACCATCTGCACCCGTTCGGGTTGGTGCCCGCAACAGCGCACGTAACCCGTGCGCCCGCAACGCCTCTCTGGGCCAATGACCTGTGGGGCCCCACCCCCCCCAGAACGAGTTTTATAAAAAAGAAAGAGAAGTAATAATAAAATACATTTAATTAATTAATTAGCTAATTAACTAAATTAATTAAGTTAATTAATCATAATTAGATTGATTTAATCACTATTAACCTAATTAACTACTATAGTTAACTTAACTAATCTGTTAACTAAACTAATTAGCCTAGTTAGTTAGTTAGCAGTCAATGACATGCGGGACCCACACATCAGATTGACCCAGTCAACCCCTGTTGACAGCTGACATCATGGTGACGTCATGATGACGTCAGCAAACACTGTTCTGGATAATGTTATTTTAAAATAATTAAATAAATCTTAAAAATGATTTAAATCTTTTAAAATAAATATAAAATAAACCGTAGCTCAGATGAAAATACTTTCTACATGAAAGTTGCTCAGAACGACGAGACGAATCCGGATGCGCAGCCCGTTCGTCCGCCACACATCCCTAACCTATCGAACTCATAACTTTCCCCCTTCGGCTCCTCTGCCCGAAAACGCGAAACACCGGGAATACTTTCCCGGATGTATTCCTTCACGGTATCGCCTCATACCGCGTTAGGGCACGCCTAGCATCACACATTGCTTTGTCATGCATCGTTATGCATCCGTGCGCATTGTATTCATTGTTTCTTCCCCCTCTTCTTCCGCTAGACACCGAGACCGACGCTGCTGCTGCCCCATTCGACTACGGTGTTGACGACCCCTCTCTCTTGCCAGAGCAACCAGGCAAGCCCCCTCCCCTTGATCACCAGATATCGCCTATTGTTCTCTATACTGCTTGCATTAGAGTAGTGTAGCATATTCTTGCTTTCGATTAATCCTATCTTGCTGCATAGCCTGCCCTTGCTACTCTTGTTGTTACCTTTTACTGCTATCCTCTTGCTTAGTATAGGATGCTAGTGTTCCATCGGTGGCCCTACACTCTTGTCCGTCTGCCATGCTATACTCTTTGGGTTGTGATCACACCGGAGGTGATCACGGGCATATACTATATACTTTACACTATTACATTACATGTGATACCGTTAGGAGATGGGGGCTGAAAGGACGGTGGCTCCATCCTGGTAGAGGTGGGCCTGGGTTCCACGGCCCCGATCACTTGTGGCGGAGCGGCAGGGCAGGTTGAGACCACCTAGGAGAGAGGTGGGCCTGGCCCTGGTCGGCGTTCATGATACTTAACACGCTTAACGAGATCTTGGTATTTGATCTGAGTCCGCCATTTGGTCTATACGCACTAACCAACTCTGTGAGGAGCGATTATGGGCACTCGGCGTCGTGGTATCGGCCGAAGCACTTCGTGACGTCGGCGGCCGATCGAAGCGGCGCGCCCGGATTGGAACGTAGGCCTGCTCTTGTATTAAGGGGCTAGATTACGCTTCCGGCCAGCGTCACGCAACGTGCAGGTGTGCTAAGGGCGATGGGCCCGAACCCACTAACGCTTAGGTTTAGACCGGCGTCTTTGGCCTCTCTGTTGTGCCTAGGTGGGGCTGCGGCGTGTTGATCTTCAGCGGCCGGGCATGACCCGAGAAAAGTGTGTCCCGCCAAATGGGATCAAGCGTGTTGGGTTATGTGGTGCACCCTGCAGGGAAGTTAATCTATTCGAATAGCCGTGATCTTGATAACAGGATGACTTGGAGTTGTACCTTGACCTTATGACAACTAGAACCGGATACTTAATGAAACACACCCTTCCAAGTGCGGATACAACCCGGTGGTCGCTCTCTATCGTGGTTACGAGGAGGGATCGCCGGGTAGGATTATGCTATGCGATGTTACTTGGAGGACTTCAGTCTACTCTCTTCTACATGTTGCAAAGACGGAGGCTGCGAGCGTAGTCTTGACGGGATTAGCTATCCCCTCTTATTACGGCATTACGCGATTCAGTCCACTGATATGGCCCTTTACACATATATCCATGCATATGTAGTGTAGCTCCTTGCTTGCGAGTACTTTGGATGAGTACTCACGGTTGCCTTGTTCCCCCTTTCCCCCCTTTCTTTACCCGATTGCTGCAACCAGACGATGGAGCCCAGCAGCCAGACGCCACCGTCGATGACGACTACTACACTGGAGGCGCCTACTACTACGTGCAGCCCGCGGACGACGACCAGCAGTAGTTAGGAGGATCCCAGGCGGGAGGCATGCGCCTCTTTCGATCTGTATCCCAGTTTGTGTTAGCCTTCTTAAGGCAAACTTGTTTAACTTATGTCTGTACTCAGATATTGTTGCTTCCGCTGACTCGTCTGTGATCGAGCACTTGTATTCGAGCCCTCGAGGCCCCTGGCTTGTATTATGATGCTTGTATGACTTATTGATGTTTTAATGTTGTGTTGTGCTATCTTACCGTGAGTCCCTGATCTTAATCGTACACGTTTGCGTGTATGATTAGTGTACGATTGAATCGGGGGCGTCACAGCGGGCCTGGCCTGGTCTGCTTGCGGCGTCTCCGGCGGGTCGGGGGCGTGACTCGTGCGGGGGGTGGTGGCGACGGTGGGACATAGCTTCGCGAGCCCGTTTCGGGCTCGGCTGGGCCAGGGGTGGCCCGGTTTTCCCCTGTGCTGCGTCCGGCCGGATCCCGCCGGGGGTGGTGGAGGATGTCCCCTCCCGCGAGGCTGCTGATGTTGCCGCTCCTGGTTCCTGGTTGAGCGTCCTGTTTCCGTCGGTCCCGTTTCGTTTGCCATGGTGAGACGGCGATGGAGACTGCTCGATCGTGGTGGCGCAAGTTGGTGGGGGTGTGTTTGGTGGCGCGGGATGGATCGTCTGGGTCGTGGTTGGTTGGTGGTCGGGAGAAATCCTTGTCGGCAGGGCCGGCACCGACGCGGTGACGATCGTGGGCGCCGCCGTGCCTTCCTGAAGGGCGTCGAGCATACCCCTTCCACCTCACCCCTCGCGTACCGGGGGAAACCCTAGGACATGTCCGGGCAACAGCGTCGTCATCGTTGCGATCCTTCTCGAGGGTGTTGTTTGGTATGCGGCGGTCCGGAGTGCTAGGAGCGTGGTGGTCTTATCCGGTGGGCGCGGCGGTTGCGGGTCCTCATCGTTTTCGTTGATCCGCGTTGTTGGCATTATTTTCTCTTCAGTTCCTTTTTTTGTTTCTTTTGGGCTTGCTTGTGCTGAGGCCCCAGCATTTGTATCGTGTGGTCGTGGCTTTATAATATAAAGCGGGGGGCAACCCTTTTTCACAGCAACCAATCGCCGCCGCTGCCACTGCCGCCGCCGGGGGAAGCTCCCTCTTGCGGTCGGTCCGAGCTCCGTCGTCCGCCTCAACCCCACCATCTGAGCTCCCTCTTTCTCCATCGGTCCGAGCTCCATCGTTCGCTGCGACCCCGCCGCCGGGCATCCATGCTCGGCCGTCTGCTGACATGTGCTTTGCAGGGCTGTGTCGGATGAGGAGGCGCGCCTGTGCCGGATTGGCACGGCCGTCCGCGGTCACGGCGGCGTCATGGGGCGCTGGTGGTGCAGGTTCAGGTGGATGACGGGTTGGTGTCTGCTTGGCCTGAAAGAATTCCGTCGCCGTCGTGCTTTTGGGAAGTATGTAGTGCATATTTCTCATACAGCCTAGCAAACAACTTGTCACGTTGGCATGCCCCAGAGTATGCACACAACCAAACATCCATCTCAACTCTTTTTTCACCAGTTTTTCCAGGCTAGACTCAGCCAGGATGATGCATGCGATGTAGCGTGAGACTATGCAAGGATTCAAACACGCCTTTGGTTACTGGGTGCAACCAGTGCGAGATGGTAGCATGGGCTATATTCAACCGGTTTGGATGACGGTCTCATAATATGATAGGCATCTAGTGTTCTAGTCCTATTATCCTGCCGGTTGTGGCAATGAGTTTTCATTTTTATTTTTACTCCGTTTGCCAGCTGTATTAGAAGATTATGTTTTTATTCGAAACTTTTTAATAATATAGCCGCACGCATCTTTCGGATGCAGAGGCCGGGGGTGAGCCTCATGTTCCCAAAAAATGTCTTGAGTGTCGTGGTCAACATTTATCAGTCTACCAACATTTTCACTTACCAACGAGCAATTAGTTGGGACAGCTTGCAAATAGAATGAGCGGAAGAATTTCCAAAATTTCACCAAGTAAAGACTTGGAAGGAACTCTACTTCAGTTTCTTCCCTTAAGGTAAGAAACATGGGCAGCTAATTTTAAAAAAGCATAATCCAGTTACAAAACGGTGATTGCTCACAGCATTAACACGGTCTCTACTTTTAGCAAATACATGTTCTTAAATTCCTCTGTCAAGAAGTCAAACACATTAATTCACTGCAAAGAGAGAAGCAGAAACACTGCTGCCAAATTAATGAAATCTCTCTCTCTCTCTCTCTCTCTCTCTCCTCTCCTCTCCCTCTCCTCTCCCTCTCCTCTCCTCTCCTCTCCCTCTCCTCTCCTCTCCCTCTCCTCTCCTCTCCTCCCTCCCTCCCTCCCTCTCTCTCTCTCTCTCTCTCTCTCTCTCTCTCTCTCTCTCTCTCTCTATTGACTCGGCAAAGAGAGTAATGAGACCGAGGATTCTACAGGTCCTATCGACGATTTTAAATCGTGGGCGAAATGGCCGCAATCGCCGCTGGGTAAGCTCGGCGTGATTTGCAGGCAGGAGATTGCGCCAGTTTAGGCTGAAATTTTTCTCCCAGAAAATGCTAGTCATTCTCCATTACCCAAAGAATTGGATGGAGTAATTAAGGTGAATGAAGATTAAAGGATGCTAGTCAGCGGTCGCCAAGCTTCAAAATATCAGATATCGGGTTTGTATCGGTTTGGCTTCCACATATCGGATGCTGGATATCGGGTGATATATCGGACGATATGTAGATATACCGGAGAAAACATGTCTAGTTTTTTTTCATTATTCTTGTTCAAAAATATACATTTAGTAAACAATGTATGATATCAATCTTTAACATAACACGTTCATATTCCTAGTTCATTAACTTGGTAATTAAGAAACTATTAAGGAAAGATTCACAAAATCCTTACTTTATGAAATAAAACAATACGATATATATGCATTTGTACAAACATCGTGCATGAATTTGATAATATACGATGAAGTTCTAAATGCATAATCTTATTTCACTACTTTCGAATAAAAAAATGTTGTCATCTATGTATCATCTATATGGTGGACATATCTGCCCAGATATCGGTCCGATATTTCGGTCCATATCGGATAATATGTTTAAAAATGATACTTACAAAATGAGATGTTATGTTTATATCGTAGGGTCCCAAAAGTGATATATCGGCCTATATATCGGTCGTATCGGCCTAGATTTAAAAGCTTGGTGGTTGCTACTAAAAAAGAATAAATTCCTCCAAAGATGATCCCTAGTAATCACCGGAGGCACACAGAGAGCAGACGGGACCAATATCTCCCAAGAAATTTCGTCTTTTAAGTCAATCTAGCTCTGCTCACCTATGGTGTTTAGCCTGGCATTAAAGCAGAGACGCCAGGCAAATAAAGCCTTGAGTTTTGGAATTTTTCAAAACTATCACGTATTTTGTAGCAATTTCGGAAACTATAGTACAGAATGGAAAAAATGCAAAACTATGACCCTGTCGGCCACGCGTGGGCCGAAAAGGTAGTTTTCGGCCAGGCTAGGGCCGAAGAGGGCTTTTCGGCCGCGCTTTGGCCGAAGACATGCGGACCTGGGCCGAAAAGTTGGTGTCGGGGAGGGCCCGGCCGAAAATAGTAGCTTCGGCCTCCCGGCGGCCGAAATGGGCCGTTTTCGGCCACCCCGCGACCGAATAGGGCCGGTTCGCCAGCCGTCGGCGAAGTGGATTTCGCCACCACTCGACCGAAAAGGTGCAGATAAGGCCGCACTGCCTCCTTCCTTCGCTCGCCTCTGTTCTTCCTTTCTCTCTCTCTCTTGTTTGTCTCTGTACCTCGCCACCCCGCGCCGATCTCCTCCATTTGCCACGCATTTCCACATCCAACCCACAGAATCGGTAGATCGTAACAATCCCCGCCGGCGTACGGTATCATTTTTTGGTATAGGATAGTTTTTCATGCGTTTGGGAAGGAGGATCCATAGTGGGGAGGACGAGCCATGGTGGAGAGGAGGACGGACAATAGGTGGTGGTGAGTAGTAGCAGCAGTTGTGGAGGAGGAGGTGGTGAGGAGGAGGAGCAGCTTGGGGGCTGACCGGAGTTGAACCTCCGGTCGTCGAGGGGGCGGCGCTGTCGTTGTCGGGTGGTGCAAGTACTTCGCGAGGTGGCTGGTGCCGCTGAGTCGAAGAGAGAAGCAAGAAGCTAGGGACACACGCTTCGAAGGTATAACACGTTGTCACAAATTTTATCTAAATTGTATAGTTTAGTTAGTGTACGAATTTTAGTGTTAATATATTTGTGGAGGCATTTTAGTGTTAATATATTTGTGGAGGCATTTTAGCGCATAGTTCGTCTAGCGGGTAATATTAGTATTCGTAGTGATTAATGAGAAGATGACAATGTCTGGCAGGTGAAAATGTCTGAGTCGGTAAATCTGACGATTTACTACGGCGCTCGTAATGTCCGATATAATGAGTTGGGGGTTGATCTTAGCGAGTTTAAAAATGGCGTCATGACACTAACAGACCCGGACAAATGGCGTCATGACACTAGAGTCGTCGGAAATTTCAACAAGGTAAACGACGCTGATAGAGTATTCATCCCGCATCCAGACCTTCGGCTAACAAGTAGGGGCAGACAAAAGGCCCGTCGCATCCGAAACGACATGGACCAATCTGAAGCTGGTGGAGCAGCCAGACAATGTTTGTTATGCGCGGCTTATGGGCATATGACGAAATATTGTCCCGACCTAAACAAAGATGGTGCTTCCACATCGACGATCATGCGACAACAGGAGCAAGAGGCGGACGTGGTCGTGGCAGTCGAGGCCCAAGGGGCGGACGAGGAAGAAATAACTCAGAAGCTATATAATGTGTCGTACTGTGTTTTAATATGTAATATGTCAGGACTATGTTTTAATTTGTAATATGTGAGGACTATGTTTTAATTTATAATATGTCAGGACTATTTTTTTAGTTTGTAATATGTCTGGACTATGTCTTAATTTATAATATGTCAGGATTATGTTTAAATTTGTAATATATCTGGACTATGATTTAATTTGTAATATGTTTGTACTATGTTTTATTTGCACCTAAGATTTGTTGTTTAAATTGCAGATATGTCTTCGTATCCGTTGCTTAATGGTAACATCGATAGAAAGCACCGGGGCGCCCTTATGGAAGTGGGCAACCACTTAGACGTGTTGGTGACTCGTACCCCAAAGACTAACTGGATGATACACGATTCATGGGTTGATGGGTATGTGTGCATATAATGGAATCCATATAATGACTTACTATGTTTGACATACTTTTCATAGCCGCTAACAATCTGTTTATTTTGTAGGTTAATTTGGGCTGAACTTCTACCCTTGGCACGGCTGGTTGAAGGTACATTGGATGAGTGGGTTGATGGTCCGGACTTAGATGAGGCAGGTGAACCATTGCAGTTACACAAGAGGCAAGTGAAACGTTTCTCTTACGACAAGTCACTCCTTACCTGCTTAGTAGATAGATGGAGACCAGAGACACATACGTTTCACTTTCCCTGGGGAGAGATGGCGCCTACTTTACAGGATGTGTCTTACTTGTTGGGATTACCTCTAGTCAGTGCTTCCATAGGTCCCTTAGAGGCAGAATCTGGTTGGCAAGCAGCGATGCAGACCCGTTTTTTGGCTGCGGTGCCGACTGCTAGGGCCATAGACAACGATCCTCATGGACCTCTTTTTAGATGGTTGGGCCAGTTTCAGGTAACCTTCACGGCCACTTAAACAAATGTTTTTTTTAGTTGCCCGATGTTCATACAATCATTATGTTTCTATGTAGATTTCCTCGTTAGGATATCCCCATGTTCAGTTGTCGGAGGCACAGATTGACCGGTCCCTAGAGGCATATATTCTTTGGTTGTTTGGCAAGACGATGTTTACAGAGAACCACGTGACCACTGTTGATGCACGACTCATCGGTATTGCACGAGAGATAGCTGACGCACGTTGCCCTGGGGATATTTTGCAGAGGAGTTTTGGTTCTGCTGTGTTAGCGGCTACGTACAGAGGCATGTGCAAAGCTTGCTTGTTGAAGTCTAGAAAATCTAGTATTGTTGGACGTCCATTATTGTTGCAGCCCTGGTCATACGAGAGATTCCCTATTGGACAACCCTATGTCTACATTGATAAACCTTTTGGTTTGGAGGACTTAGATGGGGCTTATGTTCCTGCTATCGGCGACTTGCCTACTATAGGATCTGTTTGGGCACGACGAGGTACTTTTATATTAATTAACAATTAATTCAATTATTTCTTGACATTCAATAGTATTACTAATGCTTATTTGTTGTCATGCACAGAGACAGTTTGCGCATAGCCAGGTTAGGGGATGCTACACGTCCTTCACGGTGCAGTTTGATAGTTTGCACGAGGATCAAGTTATCTGGGAACCATACTCGCCTCAGGCTATATCATTGAGGTGCCCAGTTGGGATTTCTGGATTGTGCACTAGCGATCGGCACTATTGGATGACCAAGGCCAAGTTGGTGTTCGACGTGACGTTGAGGAGATGGCTCTTCATAGGGTGATGAGACAGTTCGGTCTATATCAAGAACCTGAGATTCCAGATATTCCACACTTGCCAGAACACGTGCACAAGTAAGTACTAATACTATTTTAGTTGTCAGCTCTGCATTCAGAATATACCTAATCATGTATCGCGCATGTCAATCTCAGGGAAAGTCGCCTAGGAGGAAACAAGACCATGGCTTATTGGCTTAAGACCATTACCCCTTACGTTGACGAATGGACTACCACGCCGACAAATATCTGGGGTGAGGTTCGGGCCTTTAACTGGGAAATGTTTGGGTTGTATCTGCAGCGTTACCGGCATACAACGAGGATCTACTTGGTTCCATCAGCTGCTCCTGATCAGATCGAAGCCCCTCTCACCAGCGATATGTACCCAACTGCCTCTGTTGTGGGAAGCATACACCACGCGGTACGTGCCTTGATTCTCATATTAAGTCTTTTGTTAACCTGGACATATTCGCTTGGTTATCTATTTGTGATGTATATCATGCAACGAGGATATAATTGGTCAACTCTTCGTGTACAGGGTGACTTGACAATACAGGCGCGAGAGGAGGTTTCTACCTTAATGCAGCGCTTTCAAAGGGGAGAAACTATCCCACCGCGAGAGAGCATCTCATGGTTGAGGCGTCTTGATGACAAGCTACGCGGGATTTACGCAGCTGTTACGTGTAGACGGTCTTCGGATGTTGCACTTCCTCCTCCAGCACATCGTCCGCCATGTCCCTCTGTACAACATTCAGAACCACGACCCTCTGTGCACCATTCAGAACCACGACCCTCTGTGCACCATGCAGAACCTCATCCTTCACAGCCAGGGAGCTCTTCTTGGCATCAGCCACCTCCTTCACAGCCAGGGAGCTCTTCCTGGCATCAACCACCTCCTTCACAGCTACTGGCATCAGCAGATGGAACTAGGTAACACTACTCAGCAGCCACTTATGCTTAGTGGTGGTGCTTCGTTTATGCATTTGTATCAATTTTACATGTTTTACTTTACCGCAGGCGGCAACCAGTCGCAACCGTTCATGCATTCAGTGCAGTCACAGATGCTTAGTGGTGGTACTTCGCACTTTGAGGGCGACGGCGAGGATGATGACCAAGCTGCAAACATTTATGACTTCTCGCACACAGTATTTCACACTCCACCACCACCACCGACGCAAGAGACACAGACCGTGACAGACGAGGTTAACTATGCTCGTGGTTATCGCGAGCCTCGTCCACCGCCATAGCGCTTATCGCCTTACGGTCCTTGCCCAAGGAAGACCTGCATCGTCAGTCCCCCCGCAGTGATATGGTTATCTATGTATGAGTCATTATCTATGTTACTTTCAGACTATTCGTAGCTGTTAGTCAGTATTTATGTATGAGACATGCTTCATGTTCATGTATCAGGAGACATATATTGTTTTATGTATGCGAGAGACATATTACTATTAATTCGCATTGTTATTCCACTTACATTTCCAAAGAGACTACAACCAATAATTAAGATACAAGTACATCTAAATTAAACGATGCGGCTGAACTTAATAAATACATCTTACGTACTACAAAATGAAATTAAGATAGAACATAATGCCCTACAATAATACAGTACAATCTAATAACGCAAGTACATCTGAATTAAACGGTACAACTAGAATGCATCTTACATATTACATGAAGTCATCATCGTCATCCGCCGTTGATGCAGCCCTCTTGCCCTTCGACGATGCGGTCCTCTTGCCCTCCGTCGATGCAGAACTCTTGCCCTTCGAGGATGCAGAATTCTTGCCCTTGGACGATGCAGAATTCTTGCCCTTGGACGATGCAGAACCCGGAAGCGGTGACATGAAGATATCATCTTCGTCCTCGCTCTCCTTAGTCCATAAAAATGGATTATTTGTTGCAGTCCTTCTGAAAGTTTCACCCTTCAGCTCCACTATATTCTTCCACCTTTCATGCAACCTAAGAAGTTCTTTACGTACCTCCTCATAGGTCCTTTCAGGCCATCCAGACCTACGTAATTCATGAGCCAACTCACTCATTATGGTGTCACTACCGTGAGTTCGTCCCATGGAATTATCGTATTGTCCATCCTGAAATCGGTAGCTAGCCTAAGAAGAGTCCTGCTCATCTCAGGGTGAAAACTGCGATCGAAAGGATAATGGGACATCTCGACTAAACTGCACTGGAATGCTTATGCACCTCTGCCTGAAGGGGGTTTTATAGGTACAGAGGAGAAAATGGCGGGAAAGAACGACTATGGTATGGCGGGAAGGGATTGGCGGGAAACGGGTGACGGGAAAGGGTTGGCGAGAAACGGGTGGCGGGAAAGGGTTCGCGGGAAGGGGTTGGCGGAAAGGGGCCCAAGGGACTTTTCGGCCTACACTTGACCAAAAAGTACTTTTCGGCCTACACTTGACAAAACAGTACTTTTCGGCCTACATTTGACAAAAAGTCTTTTTCGGCCAAACAATAGCCGAAAACAGCCTTTTTGTCGAAAACAGCCTTTTCGTCCAGTTTCCCCCCCTTTTCGGCCAAGCCATGGCCGAAAACCCTACTCCGGTCAACAGGTGGCCGAAAACTACCTTTTCGGCCTACACCTGGCCGATAGGGTGCTAGATTTGATTTTTATCCAAACCATGTTGTAGTTTCCGAATTTACTACAAAATACGTGATAGTTTTGAAAAAAATCTGAGTTTTACTGGGCATTTTGTCTTGAACATGGCCTTCGTTGCCGCTGTAGATTTTAGATGCGCCGCCGCCCCATATGGAGAGCTGATCGGCGCCACTTATCTGAATCTGTTGCGCAAATCGACTGAATTCGTCGAAATGTCACGAGGACACACGTCGGTGGTTGCCCCTGGAGGTGCTGTAGGCAAGCTAGTTGGGCCACTTTATCTGTCATTTCAGTGACATGGATAAGAAAAAGGATTCCATTCTGCTACTACCTAGTAGTTCCCTGCCATGTATGTACTGGCTCTGGTTTCGGTCATGCTAAATTAAGAGTTGCCTAAGCCACATCTGCTACAGCCAATAGGACACAGAATTAATCTGTTAGTTCAGAGTTGCCTAAGCCACATCTTGCTAAACTCAGAGTTGCCTGTGGCTTATTATCAGCTATAATCCAAAAGGAGAAAAAGATATGCTTAAATTTAAGTTTTTTTTAATTTTGGTTAAATCTGGTCAAACTATGGTCAAACTACTTATTCAAGAAGTATTAATGTTACTACATACTCATTCAAGAATATTAGTGTTACTAAATAAATATTTCAATTTTTTAAATTTTGATCAAATCTAGTCAAACTATGGTCAAACTGTGGTCAAACTATGGTCAAACTTATTCAAGAAATATTAGTGTTACTAAATAATTACTGTTTTTTTGAATAATAGTTTCAAACTCAAACGGTCAAATGTGTGACCTAATGCTCAAGCTAAACTGCTGAGGGTTAATAGGATTTACAGCTTACATTTGTCAGGAAAACAACAAGTGCGGACTTGGAAAATAGGGGGAATAGAACTCCGAAGTTAAGCGTGCTCAGGCTGGGGAATGAGAGGATGGGTGACCGGTCGGGAAGTTATACGATTTGGAATGAATGATCCACACTTGAGTAGTTAAAAGAGGCGATTAGAGACTAAATCATCAAATAATTCAAAAAATTGAAATTTAAAAAAAAATCCAAAAATTTCAAAAAAAATACCTTTAGTACCGGCACCAACCGGTACTAAAGGTCCCCCATACCACGGCGCGAGTTCACGTCACGTGGTGGGCCTTTAGTGACGGTTCGTGCCAAACCGGTACTTGGGGGGGGGGGGGGGCGTTAGTCTCCACTCTTTAGTGCCGGTTGCAGAACCGGCACGAAAGGCCCTTATGAACCGGTATTAAAGCTCCGCTTTCTACTAGTGTTCACGCACTACTAGATCCCGCAATTCTTCCTCATGTCCAGGAGAAGTATGGAGAAAAACATTAGTGTGCATCCTCATTTTTTTCTAGTTCCCCGTGATCTAGCACGAGACCAAGCCGAAACCTCCCGCACCAGGTCCACAGCACTTTTTTGTTCCTCAAGAATGGTATTGCTGGGACATCACACTCGTAGAAATCAATGTATCTGCTACTCCCGTTGTGAAAAATCACCACAAATCTACTGCTAGCAAGCTTTTCAAATATCTCCCTTCTGATATCCGCTCCCCTCTAGAGCCTTCTTCTATCCCATTGAAGTCATCGTCCTCGTCACACCGATCGAAGATGGCTATCACATACTGCGGAAGCTGCAGGTCCCCCGCGACTGCCTTTTGCAGGGCCCTCATGCTTTTCCACACCGAGCAATCCACATGAATAACCTTGTCAAACTTGGATTTTGATGATTTCAGACGTTGGGCTACTACCTTGAGTGCCGCTGATGCCCCAAATCCACGTCATCCATCAAAGTAGATGACATTTCCTTTGCTTGTATCCTCTAAAACATCGATTATCTCTCCTGCTGCCGCATCGATGTTTTTTGCCTGGATCTCAATGCCCTGCAATGTTCAAAAATAATAGCACGAAATGAGGTTTCTCACTTTTACTTTATTTCTGCAACTCTTGCATTCCAAAGCATAAGGTGCATCATAACTAAAAGTTTTCCTTGGAATTACTAAGACATAACTTACTAACACAAATATATAGTGAAGCAATGATCAATTGTGTGCATGTGGGTGTGCGTGTGTATGAAAACATGGTCACTGACCGAGTGTACAAAGAATTAAGTACCAAAGACCCGGTGAATCTGTACTAGATTTTCAAACTTCAAATGCTAGCAGAAAACAGATGTAAAATAAAGAAGGAAATTAATTCACAATAAGGAATGGCCTATTCAATTCTTGTCTGTACAGCAGCTGAAGGTCCCAGTTGAGCTCGCTAGCTACAGAAATCAAGCAAGTCACAAATCTGCAGCATTAACAGCTGAAGATTGAGGTGTGTGTGATGGATTACCTCCGGTTCAGGCATGGTGAATCAAATCAATCCTTCAAATGCCCGCTGCCACGGTTGAAATATAACCCATGGGTCAATCTGCAGCAATCTCCAGATCTAACTTCCTTCCTTTCCTGACATGTATAAGATCGTCGCAATCATTTGGAGAGGTTATAACTTATAACATAATGCCGTGTCAAGAGAAGACTTGTCCAGATTGCAGAAGCAATTATTAGATCTGCATATATGTATATAGAAGCATCGGTATGGCTACCTTGATTAACTGCTGCACTGGGACAAGCGTAGAGATACACCACATGGGCAGCAAACTAGAGCGTGGGTGAGGAAACTGAAAGTTGCATATAGGCTTATGCATACCCAAATAGCAACATTCCTTGTGTTTGCTTTGCTTTTCCTCTCTAAATAAAAGCTCCAAATTCTTTGCTTCCTACACGCCACACCCATCATCAGATTCCTTGCTTGCTGGGTTCAAAGATACACAGGGATGTAAACGTAAAGATAAATCAGGTTGTTGTCTGCCATCCCGTTAATCAACCAACTTTTGTATGCGGCTAATATTCTCTTGAGGAACAGACAGCGCCATTCTGGGCATTGACACTGCCTCTAAACCAAAATTCTAAAGAGTTTCTATTTTCATATATACTTGTAAAGCTAATGAGGTAAAAAAAAAGATGTAATATGTGCTTAAACTTGCCACCGATGTTCACTTTAGTGCCTGAACTTGAAAAATACGCCGAACTGGTTCTAATACTTGGCACAAATGTGCAAATACAGTGATAATCTCATTCATAGACGTATAATGGGCTAATGTGGCACCATATTTTGACCAGTATGCACACGTGGTATGGGACTCACTTACAACATATGATATGCTTTATAAATGTCTCTATGACCGGTGGGCCCATATGTCAGCACAAAGGGAAAATAAAACGATGAAAATTATAGCCTATCGGATTCAAACTCGCGACATTGCACTTGCAAGCCGACTGCGCTCGCCACCTGCGCACTCATTTTCTCATATCCAGTGACGAAAACGACGCGCTATGTTACATCTAGCCAGACGAGCATGGCTTCTAGAAGGGTTGCAATCAGTGCAGCCCATTTTGTGCATGTTAGTTTTTTTTGCAAATTTGTAAAAAGTTTGTCAACTACAATCACAATAATGAAAATAAATTTCAAATATTGATGTGTTAAGTACAAATAAAATAACTTATAATTTTTAAAATATTCACATTTTTATTAATATTCGCATGATAACTCTCACTCATGGCACGTATTCATAATGTCTATATAACTGAAATATAGTCAGATGTAAATATTTATAAAAAATAATTTTAGATTTTGCATAGTTATGAATATTTTTTAATTATACAAAAAATTACTAACAACAAACTTATGAATTATAAAAAGTGCATATAATTATTAAAATGTTTGTATAATCAAAATAATATTTATGAATTGTAATTTAACAAATATTTATGATATTCTATACTATACTAACATTTTTATAATCAGAAATACAATTTAGTTTATATGATTTTTCAAAAGTAATACCTCAATACTATTTAAAATTACTTGAACATTTTTCTAAATAAGTTTTCATTTTACGTATAATATTTATAGCACACTAATATTTGAACTTTATATTTATTACTCCCTCCGTCCCAAGATTCGTCTAAATACGGATGTATTACATCCGTATTTAGATGAATCTAAGACAAGAATTTTGGAACGGAGGGAGTACTATCATTATAATTTACATACCAATTCTAAAAATAAATAAAAGAAAGATGACATGGGTCGCATTGACTCCAGCCCATTTAAACCACATGGGCCACATGTGATGCTATCAGAATACGGTGCCAGGTCAGCGCATTATAATCTACAGATAGGATTACCATCGTATTTGCACGCTTTTGCCAAGTTTTATAATCAGTTCGGTGTATTTTTCAAGTTCAAGCATCAAAATGAACATCGGCGACAAGTTTAAGCACCATCGATGATATTACCTCTAAAAAAATATAATTAAAGCAGTTTGAGCCCGACCAGTGACGCGGACCCACAAGTCAGCTGCTGTGTAGAAGCTGCGTCATTCCTTTGCCACGTCAACGCAACCTCACGCAAGTCAGAGCCAAATGTTTGCTGACCTGAAGTTCTTTCAAGTGTCATACTGAATGTTGGTGAGTCAATTAACATTGATGAATCGCAAAGGGCAAAGCAATAACACGGTCTTGGCAAATACATTTTCTTTAAATCACTCTGTGAAGGAAGCAAACAAATTAATTCTCAGCAAAAAGAGTGAAGCAGAGGAATCAACTTTGCAGTCTGCCCCTGCCACATTTCTGAAACTGAAGTGCGGAGCAACTTCACCTGCCCGACCAGAGACCAGGGTCCACTGCAGCTCTCACGCGGCGCGACTCGTTCGGCCCGACCACCACCGCCTCGCCAGGCCCCGAGCAGGTGCGATCCCGCCGGAGTTGAGGTGGTTGCCGGAGACAGAGCGCTCAACTCACGGTCAGGCATGTGTGCGAGAAAGATTGGGGAATTGCAAAATTGCCAAAGGGGTTACCCAGTTTTTTCGTTTTTACTAGTACTAGCCAATTATGCACCCTTTTAAATCCAGAACAACATACTACTCCCTTCGTGACGGAGGAAATAATAAACAAATTCAAAATAATACTGATAGAATGACAAATTTTGATGTTTGTTACACATGCATACATATTCTTTTGATAAAAAGGCATTCATGAAGGTTGCTAAAAAAAAAGCTTCAAAAAGTCGTTTTGGAGCACTTTTTTCCTAAGGCATCCACGAATTCATCATAAAATTTGCATGCATGTCAAGCACACATGGATGTTTGTTGCTGAAATAATTATGATTTTTTTTAAATTCTTTAGTACTCCCCCCGTTCCTAAATAATTGTCTTTATAGAGATTTCAACAAGTGACTACATACAGAGCAAAATGAGTGAATCTACACTTTAAAACATGTCTACATACATCCGTATGTTGTAGTCCATTTGAGATGGCTAGAAAGACAATTATTTGGAAACGGAGGGAGTATTCTTTTTGAATTTTACTATAGCATAGACCGCATATGAGCTTGAGCTCACATAATGCATATCCGTGTGAGGCAACTACACCCTCGATCTCATAATATAAGAGAGTTTTTTTTTACAGTGCACTAGTGTACGAAGACTGAATGATAATGTAGTAATAAATTCCCTGCAAAAAATTACTGTACTACTCATTGCGCATTGATTATAACGGTGAAAAGTTGGTAACGCACAGACCCGCATTGGTCTTGTCCGTTCACACCGTCTCAACCATCGTTTGCAGCGAAGCACGTTGATTGATTAAGCGTGGCAAATTGATCTCATGCATGCACCTACATAGGTCACTGAGTGGCGTCACTGATTATGCCATCATCCAGTACTGTAACAAACTGCTGCCGGTAGTAAATCGTGCATATGGGTCGGTCTCGGTCCATCACACTAAAGCCAACCCCACCGCGCGACTCTATCCTGTTCGCCCCCGTCCGTTTGGGGTAAAAGGGACAAAAGAGGCGGCCCAGCGCGCGGCCTCAAACGGACTTTTGTCCGCTTTGTGTCCGCTTTCGACCCATCCGCGGCCCAAGTTTGCGCCACTCTTGGGATGAAACGGACACCACACGGACGCGCCGGTCGTCTGCGCGTGTCCTCCCCTGGCCCGCCCGTCGGTGGCACAGGAAGGGCCTTTTATCCGCCTCCTCCCTCCGGCCGCATCCACTCCACTCTTCCCTCTCTTCTCGCCGCCGCCCGCCGCCCGCTACATTGCAGCCGTGCAACTCGGACGCGCGCTTGCCCAGCCCCTTCCTCTCGTCGCCGCCGAGCTACCCAAGCACGGCCACCTTGTTTGCGCACCCGCCGGCCGGATTTGGGGCGGATCCGGTCGGTCTTGAGCTCGCCCGGCTGTGGGAGGCCGAGCCGCGCCATGGACTGGCCGGGAACATCGCCGGAAGGCCCTGGCGGGGCCGCAAGGCCACATGCAGGCAGTGGCTCGTCCTCTAGCCGCTCGGATCTGCACCGTCGGTGGCCCGCCTGCAGATACGCGAATGGCGGCCGGCCGGGCTCGGTGCTTGCCCAAAAGCTCGTCGGCGCACCGTTGCCCCTCATCAAGTGCGACCACTGCCCAAGGGTGGTCGTGGTGCCGTGGTTCACAACGCCGGAGCATCCCGGATGGGTGTTCATCAATTGCTTAAACGATGGGGTATGTGCTCTTTTAGCTTCGGTTTGTGCTCTTGAATTAGACTAGTGGTGCTAACTTTAAGTTTTATTGTGTAGAACGGATGCAAGTTTTGGTATTGGGAAGAAGAGTACATCGATATGTTGATAGAGCGAAATGTATTGCATGTTCGTGCACTTTTAGCTAGCCTAGAGGCTTTAGATGAGACAAGTGCAATTGTTGCTAGATTAGAGGCTAGGCACGATACTACGTCTTGAAGAAGCAACAAGGCACGATACTACGTGTGAGGAAGCAACGCTCTACATCTGGCTTGAAGAAGAAAGGAGGGTGCAACGTCGTGCCTCTTCCAGATCAACAATGAGTGCATCGAGAAGGCCCTAACCCAACTCAAGGGAGCAGTTATGGAAGTTGGGTATCTTCTCAAATGTATTCTTGTGGTTATCGTTTTCTTTGGCCTTGCTGTACTAGTCAAAATATGGTGATGTATTGTCATGTATCAAAAATAAATGATAAAAAAAGTTTAAGGACTTACAAAGAAATATACGCGGACAGGATGGGGCAAATGGATGCGGCCGCGCGCTGGGCGCACGGCCACCGCATCCCAGGACAGGCCCGGACACGACCCCAAATCCCTACCCAAACGGACAGAATCCGGACAAAACGGACGTCCGTTTGGGGTCGCGCGGTGGAGTTGGCCTAACCGTTGGGAAACCAAATCCCGTCGATGGTTCAGAAATTAAGCGGGCTGAAAGGTTTACCGCTCGGTTCATAACTAAAACCTTTGTGAAATGATGCAAGAATTTCTGCTGGATCAATTTGTGAACCGACCTGGATATTTTTCTAGTCGGCTAGAATTTTTCGACTGAAACTTCCTCGGTAGATATTTAATATCGGCATGCCCTTTTGTACGGCTCCAATGGAGCGTTTACAAGTCGGTTTTGCACTAACTGATTACGGTGGCTGGTCTAGAAAGGTCGTTTCTTTTTTTGATAGAAAGGTCGTTTCTGCCGTGGTAATTAATGTAGCCAAAAAAGGGACAGTGAGATGCAGAACACAAGAGTTAGGCCTAGAAATTGCAGCAAAATAGGAGCATTTAGCGGATTAGTGAAAAAGAGGTCCCTAGCTAGTATCCTGAAAGGAACCTCTGAAAAAAGGAAGTGGAGTACGAAATTTCCTATGAATCAATGACATGCAGCTACAAAATGCATATGGGCAGTACGTAGGTGCTCCATGGACCATGGTATTACATTGACTTGACTAACTCTTCCTACTAAATCATGTCTATAAATATCGTCCGACATCTTTGTTCATGGAGGAGAAAACAAGAAAGCAGACATAGCCTTCCTTGCAGAGATCTACTACACAGAGATATCTCCCAAGCCCCAGCTAGCTACCGCCAAGACCTTCGAAAACAAGCGATGTCGAGACGTGGGGTGAAGGTTGGTCTGTTTGGTGGGTCAAATGGTGAGTTCTACGACATCACCGGAGAGACGATGTTTGCGCCGTCAAGACTTAGGAGCCTGGAGCTTTGGAGCATGTCGTGTCACGACGGGATCATTGACGCCATAGCCTTCATCTTCGTCGAATGTTTGATTTTCATCAATGCTATAGTTGTTTAATGTTATGGTGTGATGTTTGTTGTATTGGTCAAGCTTGTAATACAAGTTTTGGAAACTAAGTAGTTTCCGGACAACATAAAATCCTGCCATTGCATATGCAGCTTGCATCACACCGTCTAGCATGCATGGGGATCCGGCCACGCGCTTAGAAGTTGGGTCACCGATGTATACATTCTCCTTCTCCTCCGCAACTTCATCTTCATGTATATGAGACTCAGAGGTGTGTAACCAAATGAGCTATGATCTCAGGCTCAACACAAAATACCTGCTTTCAACTATTCCTTAGTATGTATTGTATAAATTCTACAAGCTGTGATCAATAGCTAACAAAATAGAAAATTGCATGTTTCTACCGATAAGGGGCCTTCGTTACGCAATGGATTTGCATATATGCTACATAAGGGACCTTAATTACAACGGATTAACATTTGTCAGAAACACAAATCATCATCGATATTTATATGAAATTTGGAGTAAACTTAGTTTAATATTACTATTATCCTACTGTCCAGAGCCGGGAAAGAATAGCTTTTGTTTTCGGGCAATCTGTGTCAGGATTTGCCCGCCGTTGCGGTCAAAAGCCGAAGGAGTTTCCAGGTTCAGTCGGTTATTCGCTGCCCAACGGATACCACTTCATGAGGTTATAGAGTCCCTCGTAACTTCGTCAAGGTGTGTTTCCCGAGGTCAAGAGACTACTTCTAGGACCCTTCGATTGTAATCATGCCTCATAGTCCCCATGTCCCCAGACATAAGCGGTTATGAAAAAGTGTTGCTCTCAAGGAGAGCAGTGTCGGTCTTCTCACAATGAAAGTGAACGTAGCGCGAGCCTTGAAGATACCGAAGAGGATGGGAGCAATTAGATAGTTCCATTCCTCCCTACGCATATAGAAAGGAGATTTTTTTCCTGCGCACATGGTATGGTGTCCCAACGAATACCTCGTGCAATGGTTAGTCCGTAGGGCGGAGTTCACTTCCTGTACATGGAGTGTCTCTAGGTTGCTAGCGAAAGAAAATTGAAAGGAAGATCATCCTGGAGAAGGCTTATAACACTAGTAGAAAATAGGGCAATGGTCCAGGCCCGACCAGCTCATTAGTCCCGGTTCAATCCAGAACCGGGACCAATGGGGGCATTGGACCCGGTCCGTGAGCCCCGGGGCCGGCCGGGCCACGTGGGCCATTGGTCCCGGTTCGTCTGGACCTTTTGGTCCCGGTTGGTGGGCCGAACCCACCAATGGCCTCGCCTCGACTCCACCACCATTGGTCCCGGTAAGACGAACCAGGACCAAAGCTGCCCTTTAGTCCCAGTTCAAGTCACCAACCGACCAATTATTTGCCTATATATAGCCCTCGCTCATGAGCGAACACTCGCAGTGCTCTGTTTTTCGTGGCAGGCCAGGGGAGAGCTTTGTGGTGCTCTAGCTCACCTCCTATGTACACGAGGTGTTCGATGGAATGCCCGAGCCACACTACTTAAGCTTTCTCCTCTCCAAGCTCGACCTCCAAGCTCCATTTTCCTTAATATTTGTCTAGGTTTAGCGGTCCGTCACGTCCCGTCTTCACCGCCGTCGATCGCTCACCCGATCTGCCGCCAAGACCACTGGTGATCCTCTTGTTCTTATCTTATCTTCTTTCTGAAAAGAAAAAATTCTTACTTGTATGTTTATATAGATACTTGTATAATTTTCTTACTTTTATTGTTGCATCTTATATAGTGCGATGGTTTTGGTATCCGCCCCCATCTTACTTAATTATATATAATGCACGCAGATGAACCGGGAATGGATGTACGGTTCAAGACACACCTCCGAAAGTACATTAAGGGCGTGCATGATTTTCTCGAAGTGGCTGAGGCAAACAATAAGAAAGGTTTTATGTGTTGTCCATGCCCTATCTGTGGGAATCTGAAGTCTTACTCGACCGAAAATCCTCCACACCCACCGCTTTACAAGGGTTTCATGCCACACTATAATGTTTGGACGAGGCACGGAGAAATAGGGGTTATGATGGAAGACGGCGAAGAAGAAGAGTACGATGACAACTATGTGCCCCCTGAATACGGTGATGCTACTGAACATCAAGAGGAACCAGTGCACGATGTTGCTGAAGATTAAGAGGAACCAGACGATGTGCCCGATGATGATGATCTCCGCAGGGTCATTGTCGATGCAAGGACGCAATGCGAAAGTCAAAAGGAGAAGCTGGAGTTCGATCGCATGTTAGAGGACCGCAAAAAAGGGTTGTACCCCAATTGCGAAGATGGCAACACAAAGCTCGGTACCGTATTGGAATTGCTGCAGTGGAAGGCAGAGAATGTTGTGCCTGACAAAGGATTTGAGAAGCTACTGAAAATATTGAAGAAGAAGCTTCCAAAGGATAACGAATTGCCCGACAGTACATACGCAGCAAAGAAGGTCGGATGCCCTCTAGGATTGGAGGTGCAGAAGATACATGCATGCCCTAATGACCGCATCCTCTACCGCGGTGCGTACAAGGATCTGAACGCATGCCCGGTATGCGGTGCATTACGGTATAAGATCAGACGAGATGACCTTGGTGATGTTGACGGCGAGCCCCCCAGGAAGAGGGTTCCTGCGAAGGTGATGTAGTATGCTCCTATAATACCACGGTTGAAACGTCTGTTCAAAAACGGAGAGCATGCCAAGTTGATGCGATGGCACAGTGAGGACCGTAAGAAAGACGGAAGTTGAGAGCACCACGACGGGTCGCAATGGAGAAAAATCGGGAGAAAGTACTGGGATGAGTTTGGAAGTGAGCCAAGGAAAGTATGGTTTGCTTTAAGCGCGGATGGCATTAATCCTTTCGGGGAGCAGAGCAGCAATCACAGCACCTGGCCCGTGACTCTATGTATGTATAACCTTCCTCCTTGGATGTGCATGAAGCGGAAGTTCATTATGATGCCAGTTCTCATCCAAGGCCCTAAGCAACCCGGCAACGACATTGATGTGTACCTAAGGCCATTAGTTGAAGAACTTTTACAGCTGTGGAATGGAAACGGTGTACGTATGTGGGATGAGCACAAACAGGAGGAATTTAACCTAAAGGCGTTGCTGTTCGTGACCATCAACGATTGGCCCGCTCTCAGTAACCTTTCAGGACAGACAAACAAGGGATACCACGCATGCACACACTGTTTACTTGACACCGATAGTATATACCTGGCAAGCTGCAGGAAGAATGTGTATCTGTGCCATCGTTGATTTCTTCCGACCAACCGTCACTGTCGAAAGAAAGGCAAGCATTTCAAAGGCGAGGCAGATCACCGGAAGAAGCCCGCCATGCGTACCGGTGATCACGTACTTGCTATGGTCAATGATTTACACGTAATCTTTGGAAAGGGTCCCGGCGGACTAGATGTTCCGAATGACGCTGAGAATCACGCACCCATATGGAAGAAGAAATCTATATTTTGGGACCTACCCTCTTTGGAAAGACCTAGAGGTCCGCTCTTCGATCGACGTGATGCACGTGACGAAGAACCTTTGCGTGAACCTACTAGGCTTCTTGGGCGTGTATGAGAAGACAAAAGATACACACGAGGCACGGAGGACCTGCAACGCTTTGCGAAAAAGAGGGCATGCCTCAAGCAAAGCGGTATGAAGGTCCTGCCAGCTACGCTCTTACGAAAGAAGAGAAAGAAATCTTCTTTGAATGACCGCTCAGTATGAAGGTCTCGACTGGCTTCTCGTCGAATATAAAGGGAATAATAAATATGCCATAGAAAAAGTTCCAGAACCTAAAGTCTCATGACTGCCACGTGATTATGACGCAACTGCTTCCGGTTGCATTGAGGGGCTTCTACCGGAAAACGTCCGATTAGCCATTGTGAAGCTATGTGCATTCCTCAATGCAATCTCTCAGAAGGTGATCGATCCAGAAATCATACCAAGGCTAAGGAGTGATGTGGTGCAATGTCTTGTCAGTTTCGAGCTGGTGTTCCCATCATCCTTCTTCAATATCATGACTCACGTCCTAGTTCATCTAGTTGACGAGATTGTCATTCTGGGCCCCGTATTTCTACACAATATGTACCCCTTTGAGAGGTTCATGGGAGTCCTAAAGAAATATGTCCGTAACCGCTTAGGCCAGAAGGAAGCATCTCCATGGGCCATCAAACAGAGGATGTCATCGGGTTTTGTTGACTTCATTCCTGGCCTTAAGAAGATAGGTCTCCCTAAATCGCGGTATGAGGGGAGACTGATCGGAAAAGGCACGCTTGGAAGGGACTCAATAATATGCAGGGGCCGGATATTCTTGGTCTCAAGCACACTACACAGTTCTACAGAACTCTACCTTGGTGACCCCTTATGTCGATGAACACAAGAACAGTCTGCGCTCCAAACACCCGAGGCGGTCTGACGATCGGATTACATGTGAACACATCAGACTTTCAGCAGTTGGTTGGAAGCACGTATCGGAGGTGACAACACTGTTTGTGATGAGCTGTACTTGTTGTCCAGGGGACCATCTTTGACTGTATTGATTTGGAAAGGATCTGAGATAAATGGGAATACATTTTACACGATTGACCAAGATCAAAAGAGCACCAACCAAAACAGCGGTGTCCGCTTTGATGCAACAACCGAGAGGAAAGGACACATATTATGGTTACATAGTGGACATATGGGAACTTGACTACGGACATGATTTTAAGGTCCCTTTGTTTAAGTGCAAATGGGTCAATCTGTCAGAGGCGGGTGCAAGTAGACCCACAGTACGGAATGACAACAGTGGATCTGAAAAATCTTGGGTACACTGACGAACCGTTCGTCCTAGCCAATGATGTGGCACAGGCTATCTATGTGAAGGACATGTCTACCAGACCGAGAAAGAGAAAAGATAAGGAAGCGAATACATCATACGATGAGCCAAAGCGCCACATAGTTCTTTCAGGAAAAAGGGACATCGTGGGAGTGGAGGACAAGACAGACATGTCTGAAGATTATGAAAAGTTTCATGAAATCCTCCCTTCAAAGTCAAGGCTGACCCCAACATCCTGATAAACGATGAAGATTATCCATGGTTACTACAATAAGGAAATGACACAAGCGAAGAAAAAGTGAAGACTTTCTCCATAACTATTATGATGATACCATGCCAACTTTGTAATCGACGAGTATAATACCATGCCAACTTTCAACTTTTTCAGAGTTCATTCAAATGCTTTAATTTCTTATGGTTCGCCCTCGTAATAATTAAAAATAGCAACAATAATTTTTTGTTGTAAGTAGAAACAAAATAAAATAAATAAAGCAAGAAAGAAAACAAAAAACAAAAAAGTGTTTTCAAATTTGAAAAGTAATGGCACTAACAGAAAGTTTATAATTTTCCTAAAACTAAAAGCAAAAAGAATTAAAAATAAAGCAAAAACAAAAGAAAATAAATAATGCAGAAAACAAAACAAAAAACTGGAAAAAATAAAAATAGCAACAATAAGTAAAGAAAACAAAAAAACAAAAAAATTGCCACCTACTGGGCCACCACAGCCTGAATACGACTAGAAACCCATCCATGGGCCAGCATTCAGGCCCGCAAAGAAGGCCAGAGGGCCCATCGAACATAGCAGTAACAAGTAGGCCCGTAAGCCTGCAATGGAGAGGAGGTTGAGAGGGGTGCGGCAGTGGGGCTTATAAACCACTGCGCGCCCCTCTCAACTAGCGAGCCGCGTGCAGCACAGGGGCCTTTGGTCCCGGTTGGTGGCACCAACCAGGACTAAAGGGTGCATTAGTACGGTTCATGGCACCAACCGGTACCAAAGGCCGCCGCTTCCCGCCCTTTGGGCTACCGAAAAAGAGGCCTTTGGTCCCGGTTGGTGCCACGAACCGGGACTAAAGGGTGCATTAGTCCCGGTTGGTTTCACGAACTGGGACCAATGGCTTTGCTATATAAGCAAACACTTTGCAAAAATTCAGAATCTCATCGCCAGTTGCCCCCCCCTCCCCGACGACGCCGACCCGCCTCCTCGACGCCGCCAGTTGCTCCACCTCGCCCGTTGGCCCGCCGCCCGCCAAGGCTTGCCGCTTTCAACCAGCGCCGTCCTCGTCAGCTGCCTCCCCGAGCCAGCGCCCGTCCGCCTCGTCGCCGCCCGAGCCCCTGCCCGTCGTCCCGGCCCACAAGGCCAGCTTCCGCCGCCCATCGCCATCGTCATCTAGCCGCCCCGTGAGCCGGCCACACACTGCCTCTGTTTTTTTTTCACTTTTATTAGTTTAATTGTTTTGTTCATATATATATATATATATATATATATATGTATATATATATATATATATATATATATATATATATTGTATATGTGTATGTATGTGGCTATGTGTATGTAGATGTTCAAAATGTATAAAAAATTGTTCAGAGCATGTTTTTCTTCATATATGTATTTTTGTTCATATGTGTATTAATGTTTTCATATATGCAAAAGATAGATTTTTAGAAAAGTTAGGTTTTTTTCTGTTCATAGATTTTTTTGGTGATATTAATTATTGTAGAAAAATGCAAATGTTTGTATATTCATATGATCAATGCATTAGGCAAGACCTTTGTTTTTTTCAAATTTTCTATTTGAACATTTTTTAAAACAAGCAATACTAAAAGAATGAGAGGAAAAGGAAAATAAGAAGAGGAAGAAAGGAGAAGAAGGGATAGGAAGAAGAGGAGAAACAAATAAGAAGAGGAAATAAGAGGAAAAAAAAGAGGAGAAGAAGAAAGGAATAGAGGAGAAGAAGAAAAATAGAAAATTTCTATTTTTCTTCTTCTCTCTATTCCTTTCTTCTTCTCCTCTTTTTTCTTCTTCCTCTTTCTTCCTTTTCCTTATTTTCCTTTCTCATGAGAAGAAGAAAAAGAAGAGTAGAAGAAGAAGAAAGGAATAGAGGAGAAAGAAGAAACTTCAACAGTGGGGGGAAGTACCGATACCCCTCCCGATAACATTATTTTCCCATGTATATGTATGTCGCGTCGTTGTCGATATAACCCCCTCGAGATAACCCGACATGAGGGGCGGTCGATATATATACCCCCTCTCGACCGTGATAACTTATACAACGGCAGCACCCCCCTCGGCCCTCTCGCTCGACCAAAACTCTCGAGGACACCCAAACCCTAGAGATAAAACGATGTTGGTAGATCCTACCCCCTCCCGCCGCGCCCCTACCCGACAAATTAACTCTCTCGAGGCCACCCAAATTAACCCTTGAAGCGTTGTGTCGAGGTGACCCCAAACCCTAGAGAGAAAGCGATGTTGGTCTCCTACCCCCTCCCGCCGCGCCCCTACCCGACAAATTAACTCTCTCGAGGCCACCCAAACTAACATGATTCCTTATTGTGATTAGCTAGCTAGTTCTATCGCTTGCCACTAATATATATATATATATATATATATATATATATATATATATATATATATATATATCCATCTGTACCATGTTTGAATAATAATTGATATGTTGTAAATATTTGCGTAACTATGGAGCACTCCGAGACGAAGAAACAGAAGCGATGTTGGGGCACATAATCGCACAAGGAAGTGATGAAGTTCGTCATTTCTCAACGACACCGGACTGGGTGAAGAAGAGGGCTATGTTCATGATGGCTTCGACCCATTAATGCCGGTACAAGAAGAGGACTATGTTGATGATGGCTCCGGTGACACAATGGAGGTACAAGCAGAAGGAGGCTGGGCTGACTGCTCCGGTGACCGAACCGAGTCCGGCCAGGTATATATTAATTAGTTAAGCCCGTGCTGACTAGTTAATTGATGCATCCATTGTTTTGGTATATGTACACATATTAATTACTCTTGTCTTTCTTCCTTATAATTTCTAGCCCTCCGGATCAAGCACAACTTCGGTAAGGAGACGAGGCCCGAAGAAAAAGTTGAGCTCGGATGAAAAGTTTGAGATCATAGAAATCGCGCCCGACGGTGAACCGATTGAACCCATGCGGACACGAAAGGAATTTTCTGCTCAATCCGCGGTTCTTGTTAGGGACAAGATCCCGATCAGCATCCATCAATGGTATAAGCCTAAGGAGGAAGACCCTGAGGTGTCTTATGTCAATGATATGCAGAAAGAAGATCTTTGGACTGAGCTGAAGGAAAATTTCTCCCTACCGCCAGAGGAGGATCCGGAGAAGCCAGTTAAAGAGCAATTAATCAAGTCTTGTGCTCTTAAGAAGATGGCAACCCTAATGAGGAGGTGGAGGAAAGAGTTGAACCAGTTTGTCGAGAAAGATAAAACACCAGAATTCATCGGCAAATATGATTAGATCAAAGATCACTGGCCCGCATTTGTGGCCCACAAGACATCGGAAAAGAGTAAGAAGATGTTGGCGAGAAACAAGAAAAATGCTGCGAAGAAGAAGCTTCACCATCGCACGGGGTCAGGTGGCTACCTCAAAGCCCGGCCTAAGTGGTCCAAGCCGCTTGATAAAGGGATCGAACCAGAGACAATGTACTGGCCAGACCGTTGCCGGACTTGGTTCTTCGGGGCTAGCGGAACCTTGGACCTATGAATGAGGAAGTGCCGATGGACGGACGAGCAATCGCAAATACCAGTCGAAGCTTCGACACTATATTGATGCAGCGCAGCGAGGGACGTTCCTTCCAAACAGGGAGAAGGACGAGCTCACAATGGCCCTTGGGAATCCTGAGCACCCTGGACGGACACGAGGCACGCCAGGCTCCCTTTCGTGGAAGGTTGGTTTTCCGGACGCAGGGGGTTACAAAACCCACGAGAGGAGGAAGAAACTGGAGCAGGACCAACTGCAGGCGCTGCACGAAAGGGTAATGGGACTAGAGGAACGACCTGCCGAAGCTTCCCCCAAGCTACCCCGCCATCTCAGCGGAGAAGCAGCGTGGCTTCCACCGAGCTGCTTCAGCCGGAGCATGTTTTGACGGCTCCTGCCGGCTATCCCGTGGATGGTATCATGGAGTCTCAAAGTTGCCACATTATGGTGCGATGGATGACTTTGAAGGTCAAGGCGGCTGTTGGCCAAGTTTATCCTAGTGGACCCGGCACAACTTATCACTGCCACCGATTCTGAAGGATATGCTAAGGTGATGGTGGATGAAATAACGGAGGGATTTGAGGACCTCCGCTTGACCACCCTACCGGTGAAGGGGAGACTAGGCTGGGTTCTGCTCTGAAGACTCCATGCCTATGGCGGAAGGAGCTCATCAACCTTCCGAACTGGACGCCTCCGCCTCCTCCTCCTCCTCCGGCGAGTCAGGGCACTCCGCCTCCTCCACTGCCTCCTCCTCCGGCGAGTGACGATCAGGGCACGCGTGGCGGCACTCCGCCTCCTTCTCCTCCTGCGCCGGCGCGCCCGAGCAGCCAGCCTCCTCCTTCTACGCCTCGTCAGCAAGGGCGGAAGAGACCCGCCGCCGCTCCGGCTGCTCCGGCGCGTCGTAGTCCTTCTCCTCCGCCTCGTAAGCAAGCAAAGAAGACATCCGCTCTGCCGGCGTCTAGCAGTACAGCCAAAGGCGGGAGGAAATACAGATACGGTCCTTCTCTGAAGACTCCAGAGAAGTTACCGTACGAGAGGACCGAGGAGGAAAACGCGAAGATCGCGCAGAGCAAAGTGGATCCGGTGAAAGACCGGCCTAGAAGTACTGTCAGACATCAAAGAGCAAAAGAACGAGCAGCTAAGAAAAAAATTGACCAGCTCGGTGAACAAGCAAACCAATCGTGCCCCCCGCTCAATGTGTCTAGCGGCAACATCGTCGCTAATGTTCCGGGGATGGTGGCCGGTTATGGCAATCTACAAGATTACCTGCCTGACGATGCACTTCCTGAATACATGAAGGTGGACGAACACGAATCTGATGCGGGAAGCCTCTCGTCAAAGATGAAAATCTCTAACAACGATGATGCGAAGATTCCATACTTGGTACATGAAAACCTGCGAGAGAGTGCAGGGGGGACGAATTGTTTGTATCTGAACATTAAAGAGGAGCACGACCTCGTTGGAACTGATCTGTTGTGTGTTCCATTTGAGGAGTTCTTCGTTCTTCAATCAAAAGGCCATTGATAAATTAACGGTCTTTTGCTACTGCCTGTAAGTACTATTTCTTTCATTAAGTCTCTATATATAGCTCGGCTCTTTCATTGCATGTATTTATAATTAATTATCCTCAATATATTATGCAGATTGAAGATCGTCGAGTGCAAAAAAAATGAAATCTATGATATTTGGTTCATTAACACAAATATCATAGATGTATTTCTGGTTGAAAAGCACGTCAAAACAAAGATCAAAACAAAACAAAGATACCATACTCTTTCCTTATAACGGCAAGTGAGTGTTACTGATCGTTTGCATATTCGGTTTCCTTATTACTTTCGAAAGCGAGGTTATAGTAATGTAATTGATGAGTTATGCATGCGTAAATGCGCAGGTTCCACTATATTCTTCTAGAGATTAAGCTTGAGCGTGGACTAGTAACCGTCTTAGACTCGAGACGGAGAGATCCCAGCACCTATGCGGACATGACTGAAATGCTCAGCAAGTAAGTTCAATGAACCGATCATTATCGCACCATAGCGGCAACTTTTTGTTCATTTCCTGATATCTCAAGTAATAATAATTATTTTCTTTGTCTTGCAGGGTTTGGAAACAGTTCACCGCAAAAGCTCGGGACTGCCGAAGGAGCTGCGATATATATACCCGAAAGTAAGTACTACTGGCTAGCTAGTTGTGCGCATCTCCCGTTGATTCTATAGCTATACTTTCATCAATGCCATTTATAATGCTTCATTATCAGTTTGATTGACCTCTATTTTCTCGTAAAGTGCTTGTGGCAGGAACAAGGGAATGATTTCTGTGGATACTACGTGTGTGAGTTCATCTACAACGCGACTTTGAAAAACAACCGGGGCTACTCTCCAAGACAATATGAAGTGCGTAAACAATTAATAATATATTCACAATTTCATTTTATTACACCATCATTTCTGTTGAGTTTCATTCATATATATGTATTAATTAACCCCCTTCTTGAAATTAGACGTGGCAGACACGGAATGAACTCCTAGAACCAGATCGCATTAAAGCCATTCAAGAGGAATTGGCGGGATTCTTTCTTGACCACGTCATCAATAAAGCCGGAGAATGCCATGTGGAAGTTGATTTCAAATGCTAGGGGACTGTAATTGAGAGATCTTATATATTGTACATGTATGTAGCCAGTAGCGTCGGACGTACATGATAATTAAAACTTGTTTTAAATTGTTCGACCAATCTCGGAGAAGGAGAGGTCGATCGATCATTTCTCTCGGTATGCATGAAGAACTTCTGTACTCGATGGTTCCCTTCATTTTCTTACTAGCTAGCGTGTCGAGGGCTATATGTATATAGTACGGAGCGTCGACCAAGCACGGACGAAAGAGAGGACACTTCTCTCTATTAATTAGCTAGCTAACACAATATATGAAACACCTAAATTAACCCCCAAAACCCCCAACCCCCCCCCCCTTCAAAAAAAAACAAAAACCGCAGCCACTGGAATGCTGATGCGTGGATGCCTATTGGTCCCGGTTGGTGCCACCAACCGGGACCAAAGGCCTCCCTGCCTGGGCTCGGCGCACCGGCCACGTGGAGGACCATCTGTCCCGGTTCGTGTTAGAACCGGGACTAAAGGGAGGAGGTATTAGTAACGACCCATTAGTCCCGGTTCATGAACTGGGACTAAAGGCCCTTACGAACCGGGACTAATAGGTGTTTTTCTACTAGTGTAAGAGGATTTGATCAGTAGAGGCTTCCGAAATGACTTTGACTCTGAAGCGTCAACCACATAACGAATGGATAACTGGAGGGTTGAACAAAGTCTTACAGAAGGTCCCTGGACCATTGGCAGTGGCGGTTCCTAACCACCGAGAGGGTCCTCGGTGGTAACACTACTAGGAAAAGGCCTACTAATGGCGCACCTAGTTTGGCCATTAATGGCGCATTAGTGGTGCGCCATTAGTGCCACGCCATTAGTATATTTTACTAATGACGCACCGCCGGTGCGCCATTAGTATCTGGTGTCTGCATCGGCGCACCACCGGATGCGCCATTAATATATACTGAGGCGCCATTAGTATGCCTCCGAGGCAATGTATACCCAGGTGCTTTGGCATACTAATGGCGCACAACGGCAAGATGCGCCATTAGTAACTTCGGCATACTAATGGCGCACTGTTTAATGATGCGCCATTAGTATCCTTTGGCATACTAATGGCGCACTGTGATGTGATGCGCCATTAGTATGAATATTAGGTTTTTTTGTTTTTTTTTATTTTCTGTTTTTTGCACAGGTTACAAAATGTATAATTGGACAAAATATAGACAGCACACAACAACAACAGATTCATCGAATACAATAGAAGATTAGTCTCTGAATACAATTTATCATATTAGTCTCTGAGTACAATTCATCATATTAGTCTCCGAATTGAAAAGACCGAACAAAGATAGAACATTATATTACAAGTCTCGAGACCGCGAGTAGCGAGTTTGTCTTCACATTACAAGTCGATATCGATCATCTAAACTACCATCACATAGAAGAGAGCTGCGGTCAACACGATGAGCATCATCACGATGAAACCGTCTTCATCCGGTTCCTCCAACGCTCCCTCCCCTCTCCCGCTAGATAGCGGGCGTATCTAGATTCGGCCTCGGCCCTAGTGGTGTACCCTTTGTAACTGTTACCGCTGAATCGGTGAACCTGTCTCCGACACTCCTCCTAGTCGTCATAGACTCCGGGAACCTTACCCTTGTACCACGACATACCACGGCATCGCTATGCACTAGCCAACAAAACGTTAGTACCAATTCACAGACAATACATAAGCAATATATAAGTATGCAACAGACCGATCGGAAGAGAAAAGCAAGACATTAATAGCATCGATTACATCTAAGTTGAATGACTCTCGAAACCAAAGAGACATACTACAAGTTCATTAAAGTTTAATTACAACATGAGCCAATCGATGTTTCAGAACTAGACACAGCATCACTGCTTTCGACTCGACTCAAGGCACCGGAGCGTGGATGAAGCCGCCGTCTATCGTGGGAGTCATGAAAGAACGGGCGTTGTCACCCTGCATTTGTAGCATTGTGTCGATGTCACTGTTGGACGGTTGATTTCTGAGGTAGAACTGCCCCGAGGTACGAAGGACATCTTGATGGATGATTTTCGCAAACTCCGACTGGATGCGAAAGAATTCTTGTCTGATGTCCGCGTCCTGGATTGCCGACACGCTCGCGGCCCAATCTTTGAGTTTACTCGGTGGCGAAGTTGATGATGGTCCCGTCTGATCGCCGCATGTGATGGATGGCGTAGTAGGCACCCTTCGACCGCCCGGTGACCTGCTTGACGCAGCAGAACGTCGTATTGTGGGAGAACACGTGCTTGCCATACTTACGAATAGGCCTGGTGAAGGTGCCTCCAGATTGGGCGTAGCCGGGGAGAACATCATCAAGAACCTTCTTGACATTTGTGTAGTATACGTTGTTGACGGTCGGGGTGAAATACGTGGCCATGGAATATTTGGGGCTTAGGAGGATGAGCGTGCAATGTGTGTCACCGCAGAAAACACGGAATGTTAAAGAAAAACGATCGAAATCTAAGAATTCATATGTTACGGGCGGTTGAGGGAGGACTTACTCGGGAAAGTAAGGCACGAGGAAGTTATCCTTATCTTGGTTTGCCGAATGACGCCTTCGAGGTAAGAACTCGCGACTTGCTGGTCCCCGGCGCTGCCCAAGATCTTGCACGCATGTAGAAGGGTCGACTATCACGATGTCCGGGGTCTTGTCGCGAATGATCCGCATCTCCATACTCAGCGAAAATAGCGAATGAAGGTGTAGTGCAGCGGATGAAGGTTCAACATAGCGTGGATGTCATCAAACCGCAGGACGATAAATGCGCCCGATGGAGTTATCCACAAAGCCCTTGCCCTCACGGCACCTTGGCCACGAAAACCGGGTATGCCACATCCTTCTCTACGAGACGCCGCTTCTCCAAAAAAGAACACATCATGCAGACTCCGCATAGCACCGGTTGCGATATTGAGCATATTTGTCGGTAGCATCGCCCTACCCGCCACATGCACCCTCCTCGAGATATCCTCAGGTGAAGGTGGCCCGTCCTGAGCACGGATCGTACTCGGTGCCGGCTGGCCCACACCCTTGTTAGTCTTTCTTTTGCGTGCCTTCTTCTTCTCCTGTAATGGGACCGAGTTCTGCTCACAGACCGCCTTCTTGAGTGTGTTGGGGCTGATAATATTTCGCACCTCGCCTATCTGAGGCTCGGTGAAGTCGGCAGTGAGGCGTCTCCCGAGAGCTGAACGGCGAGCACGCTGTTGCAACTTGGCTTCTCCGCGGTACCAGCTAGATCACGCACGTCTTTTGTTGGGTTGGGTTCTTGAGAAGGAGGCCCCATGAAGTCGCCACCGTACCCATGATCGGCAAAGTACTGATCGACGTTGGCAAATGTATCGTCGTCGTCGTCATTCTGATCCTGTGCCATATGCATGTTTGGATCCAGTGGCATAGGGATGTCCGGCACCGTTGCGGCGGTCTTGCCATGGGGCCGACTTGGCGGCAACACGATCGGGCGGTGTTGTCTTTGGGGTGGTGTCCCCGCCCCAAACGAATCTGGCTCTTCGGCCAAAGCAGGGGCCAGCTTCAGCAGCGCCGAGGTCATCACGTCATCATCGTCGGCCCGACGGGTTGAATCGGAGGTAACAACTCGTCGCGGCTGGCAGCACCGAACTAGTTCAACCCTAAACAAGTTGGGTGGCATCCGGGTACCGTGGAACAAGGGTTGCCGGTTGAGCGATTTTGCCCTTGGCGACATCGACCAACTCATTGTTCAAGAAGTGCGTGAGAGTGCACGGAACGTCGGCGGCGCCCTGCGAAAACATGTAGGGCGTCGGGGATGCCCGATCAAAGGCAAGGAGATGAAGTCCTCGACGAGAGAGGCTTAATTAGTTACCGTGATGATGGCGTCGAGCTCGGCTAATGTCGAGGCACCGCCAGCAATGGCGTGCAGATTAATGGAGGGCCGCTTGCTGCGAGAGGTGCGGCCGGGCGTACACCGGGTGCATTAAGCTCCCGTGCGGCGTCGGAGACACCAATGCCGCCTCCGCCGGAGACACCAATGGCCCCGCCATCGCATTATGCGAAGTTGCTGGCCGTGAAGCTAGGAATCGGGCGGCCCTGTTGGCGCCCGCAATCCACGCACTCAACCCCTGGATCAAGGTAGGCACAATGGCGGTGATCGTCGCTCCGAGTTGTTGTTGCACTTGCTCTTGGACAATCTCCGAATCCGCGCCACCTGTGCCTTGAGTTCTTGAACCTCGCGCTACCGCTTTCCGAGCTGGTCTTTTTCTCCTTCCGCACACCAGCGGTATAGTATGACCCCATTTTGTGGACAAGCCTTTGCCGCCACACGACCAGCCGACGTCGGCTTCATTGAGCTTATCCTTGTTCTTCATTACATTCAACGCCTCTATTTAGAGTGGTGTCCCAAGGGTTGCTCTTAGTCGACCCAGCTTTTGCTTTCGATCGCTGCGGAAGGAATGTGAACCATTTAGAAATTTGGCTTCATTAATTAGAATGCAACCATATGGAGCTAATTACCCGGGGTGGTATTCCTTACCGTAACAATCTCAAGCGCCCTGGTCTTCGGATCCGTGGTAAGCTCCTTTGTTTTCGGGTCCTTCTTGTACCGGCCCCGACAAAGTTCCTGGTCTGCTTGTCACCGTATTTATCGAAGAGGCGGTAGGCCTTGCTCGGCACGCTCCGCGTCCTCCTTGTCCCATATAGGCTCCGCCACTCAGAACCGCCCGGGACCGAGTGTGTGTTCCCCTAAGTTCAGCTTCCGCATTTCTTTCCCCCACTGACTTGATTGGGAGTTTGCGGTGCTCGAGCAATTGATCTTGAAGTCGTTGTAGTCATCTTCGGTGATCGAAGGATTTTCTCCTTGATCTTCTCATAACTCTCACCTTTCTCGATCATTCTCTTCACATTGCTTTTCCAAGTAGATGTGGCCTTGCTCATCTTCGTGAGGGCAGCATTGTTCACTTTATTCCCTTTGAGGCTTGTGTTTTCAAAAGCAGCGGGAACTTGTATCGTTCGTGCAGCTTCGTGAAGAGGAGGTTGCGCCAAATTCCCTCGGTCGGGATGCCTCGGGTTCTCGGTGTTGATCGAGGCGGTGCTCCGGAGAATGCACCCGAGCTGAAGCGAGTACCCCTTGACTATTCGTTCGGCTGTTGGATTCCCGTCGGAGTCCACTTGATAACTTCCTCCTTGAGGGTGCGGAGCACGGTCAGGCGCCGGTCCTTCCGTTGCCTCTTCTGTTGGCTGCCATCGTAAATGCGCCGCCATCATCGATGGTGGCATCCTCGGCGGCACCATCAGTGGTGGCATCACTGGGGTCATCCTCGGCGGTACCATTAGTGGTCTCAGGATCGGTGGGGAAGGCGGCGTCCTCATACAAGTGAGGTTGTTCCTCCATCTCCTGGGACAGCTCCCAGAATGCCTTGCCGCCCGAACCCCCGGCCTCATCGTTGTGGGCCATGTTTCTCTCTAAATAGAAACAAAGTTTGGTCAAAGAGTTGGTTATTGTCAAGGAACAAGATCATGGTCTCATCATTTAGGGTTTTTCGACACCGAGGCATCCTAAAATCTAAGATTTTATCATTGAGGGTTTTTCGGCGCCGAGGCACCCTAAAAGCCTAAGCTTTCATCATTTCAGTTTTTATCGACACCGAGGCACCCTAAAAGCCATGCATTAGTCACAAGTACGCCGGGGCACTTGATCCTACTTAATTAACTACTCGCGCGTGACCTCGTAAGTAATTCACGAGCCACCTCCCGAGAGATCATCAATTCTGGTATCAGACACAATACTTATTCCCATTGTTCTCAACCCCTTAAACACTTTGTTTCAGGCATCGAACGATTGCCTGCCTGCTTGAAACCTCCCCGATACCTCTTTATTTTGCTCTTGATATTTTCTTAAGTTTCAATTCGAGAGTTACTTTCCGCCACCTTCCTCGATGATATCGACCAGATAGTCAACCTTGCAGAGGTCCATTTTTCCGGAATACCCCCCTTACTCTGTCGTAAGTACGATGCAGATTGAAGAAAGGACGCCGACTTCATCCTGATGACCTGGAGCAGAGAAATGAAGACTTCAAAGCAATGGATCCAACTCTTCGAGAAGAGCAACCAAAGACGAGAAGATTCGTTAGGATTTCTTAACCAGACCTTCCCCACCTACTCCCCCTCTAAAATCTCGGGATGAGATTTCTTGTAGTGGAGGAGATTTGTGACGCCCGGATAATTAAGCTACAGTAACCCCACGTTAACGATGCCACGTCACCTCGGATTACTGTTGATAATCTCGCGTTAGTTCGAAACGATTCATAATCAAAATTTGAATTTGAGATTAAACAATTAAAGTTTTCAAAAGTCAAAACTAAATTGTTCCTAATGTGTCAAATAATCCTTAGTAAATATTGGTGGATAAATTATCTTTTAATAAAATATTTAAATGCACTAAAGTAATAGAAATGGCAGCAAAACAATTAATTAGATGCCTTTCATAAAGTTATAGTAATAAAACTAAATTAGTAGTGTGCCCAAAATAATTGTGGCAGTGGACTGATTAGTAATACTAATTTAGGTGCTGACTGGATATTTTATAAAACTAAGATAAAAGAAACTATAAATGAAAACAGAAAATAATAAATAAAATAAAAGGGAAAAACAAAACAAACAAAAGGAGAAAAACAACCCCCGCCAACTGCCCAAAGACGCCATCGCCCAACTGGCATCCAACCCACCAGCCCAGCCCAGCCGCCCCCATCGCACCCTTATCGCCATGGGCAACCGAAACCCTAGCGGTTCACACACCCCTCGCCCCCACCCCCGCCACGATCCACTCGCTCCCCCACTCCCGATCCAGATCGGGGTCAGGCGACGACCCGCCCCCGCCGACCCTTGGCCAGAGCCCCCAAATCGGAACCACCTCGCCGCCCTCCCCGCCGGACTCCCTCTGCCTCCCCTCGGTCCAGATCGGGGGATCAACCCCGATGCCGCCGCCCGGGACCACATCGCCGAGCCGCCACCGCCGCCTTCCACCTCGACCTCCCGTCCTCGACCGCCCCATCGGATCGCTTCTTCCTCGTCTCCTCGAAGTCCTCGACGGATCTGGGCGCGCCCTGGCGCCCGACATCGCCGCCCGTACACCGTCGCCGCCTCGTCCACTTGCTTCGATGGAGCCATCCACCGTCGTCGTCGCCTCCTCGTCCTCTTCCCCAAGCCCGTTGCCCGAACCCTACGGACCCACAGGAGCCGCTAGCCCTCTCCTCTCTCCTTCGCCTCGTTCCGGCCGACGCGCTTGCCGCGCCCACCTGCGTGCCCGTGGCGTGCCTGCCTGCGCCCACGGCCACCGCTGCTGGTTGCCCCCGCTTGCCAGTTGCCCGTGGTGACTGGGCCCGTCTCATCGCGCTCCAGCTCGCCCAGCCACCTCGCCAGCGCCCATCAGGCCCGGTGGCTGCGCCCATCGCCCGAATGGCCCCGCCTGTCATGGCGACCATCTGCACCTGCTCGGGTTGGTGCCATAACAACAAGACGTAACCGTGCGCCCATAACGCCTCTCTGGGCCAATGACACAGGGGCCCCACCTTCCCCGAGCAGGTTTTATAAAAAAGAGAAAGAGAAGTAATAATAAAATACATTTAATTAATTAATTAGCTAATTAACTAAATTAATTAAGTTAATTAATCATAATTAAATTGATTTAATCACTATTAACCTAATTAACTACTATAGTTAACTTAACTAATCATTAACTAAACTAATTAGCTTTGGTTAGTTGGTTACCGATCAATGACATGCGGGACCCACACGTCAGATTGACCCGGTCAACCCTCATTGACTCTTGACATCATGGTGACGTCATGATGACGTCAGCAAACACTGTTCTGGATAATGTTATTTTAAAATAATTAAATAAATCTTAAAAATGATTTAAATCTTTTAAAATAAATATAAAATAAACCGTAGCTCAGATGAAAATACTGTCTACATGAAAGTTGCTCAGAACGACGAGACGAATCCGGATGCGCAGCCCGTTCGTCCGCCACACATCCCTAACCTATCGAACTCATAACTTTCCCCCTTCGGCTCCTCTGCCCGAAAACGCGAAACACCGGGAATACTTTCCCGGATGTATTCCCCCTTCACCGGTATCGCCTCATACCGCGTTAGGGCACGCCTAGCATCACACATTGCTTTGTCATGCATCGTTATGCATCTGTCTGCATTGTATTCATTGTTTCTTCCCCCTCTTCTTCCGCTAGACACCGAGACCGACGCTGTTGCTGCCCCGTTCGACTACGGTGTTGACGACCCATCTCTCTTGCCAGAGCAACCAGGCAAGCCTCCCCTTGATCACCAGATATCGCCTATTCTTCTCTATACTGCTTGCATTAGAGTAGTGTAGCATGTTACTGCTTTCAGTTAATCCTATACTACTGCATAGCCTGCCCTTGCTACTCTTGTTGTTACCTTTACACCTTTATCCTCTTGCTTAGTATAGGATGCTAGTGTTCCATCGGTGGCCCTACACTCTTGTCCGTCTGCCATGCTATACTCTTTGGGTTGTGATCACACGGGAGGTGATCACGGGCATATACTATATACTTTACACTATTACATTACATGTGATACTGTTGGAGATGGGGCTGAAAGGACGGTGGCTCCATCCTGGTAGAGGTGGGCACAGGTTCCCAGCGGCCCCCATTACTTGTGGCGGAGCGGCAGGGCAGGTTGAGACCACCTAGGAGAGAGGTGGGCACTGGCCTGGTCGGCGTTCAGCGGATACTTAACACGCTTAACGAGATCTTGGTATTTGATCTGAGTCCGCCATTTGGTCTATACGCACTAACCAACTCTGTGAGGAGCGATTATGGGCACTCGGCGTCGTGGTATCAGCGAAGCACTTCGTGGCGTCGGCCCGGCGGCGCGCGCCGGATTGGAACGTAGGCCTGCTCTTGTATTAAGGGGGCTAGTTCTGCTTCCGGCCGCGTATGCAACGTGCAGGTGTGCTAAGGGCGATGGGCCCAGACCCCTGTGCGCTTAGGTTTAGACCGGCGTGCTGGCCTCTCTGTTGTGCCTAGGTGGGGCTGCGACGTGTTGATCTTCAACGGCCGGGGATGACCCAGAAAAGTGTGTCCGGCCAAATGGGATCAAGCGTGTTGGGTTATGTGGTGCACCCTGCAGGAAGTTAATCTATTCGAATAGCCGTGATCTTGATAACAGGATGACTTGGAGTTGTACCTTGACCTTATGACAACTAGAACCGGATACTTAATGAAACACACCCTTCCAAGTGCGGATACAACCCGGTGGTCGCTCTCTATCGTGGTTACGAGGAGGGATCGCGGGTAGGATTATGCTATGCGATGTTACTTGGAGGACTTCAGTCTACTCTCTTCTACATGTTGCAAGGCGGAGGCTGCTGAGCGTAGTCTTGACGGGATTAGCTATCCCCTCTTATTACGGCATTCTGCAGTTCAGTCCACTGATATGGCCCTTTACACATATATCCATGCATATGTAGTGTAGCTCCTTGCTTGCGAGTACTTTGGATGAGTACTCACGGTTGCCTTGTTCCCCTTTCCCCCCTTTCTTTACCCGATTGCTGCAACCAGACGATGGAGCCCAGCAGCGACGCCACCGTCGATGGCGACTACTACCTTTGGGCGCCTACTACTACGTGCAGCCAGCGGGCGGCGACCAGCAGTAGTTAGGAGGATCGAGGCGGGAGGCATGCGCCTCTTCGATCTGTATCCCAGTTTGTGTTAGCCTTCTTAAGGCAAACTTGTTTAACTTATATACGTACTCGAGATATTGTTGCTTCCGCTGACTTCGTGCGTGATCGAGCACTTGTATTCGAGCCCTCGAGGCCCCTGGCTTGTATTATGATGCTTGTATGACTTATTTATGTTTTAAAGTTGTGTTGTGATATCTTACCGTGAGTCCCTGATCTTAATCGTACACGTTTGCGTGTATGATTAGTGTACGATTGAATCGGGGGCGTCACAGCGGGCCTGGCCTGGTCTGCTTGCGGCGTCTCCGGCGGGTCGGGGGCGTGACTTCGTCTTGGGGTGGTGGCGACGGTGGGACATAGCTTCGCGAGCCCGTTTCGGGCTCGGCTGGGCCAGGGGTGGCCCGGTTTTCCCCTGTGCTGCGTCCGGCCGGATCCCGCCGGGAGTGGTGGAGGATGTCCCCTCCCGCGAGGCTGCTGATGTTGCCGCTCCTGGTTCCTAGTTGCGTCGTCCTGTTTCCGTCGGTCCCGTTTCGTTTGCCATGGTGAGACGGCGATGGAGACTGCTCGATCGTGGTGGCGCAAGTTGGTGGGGGTGTGTTTGGTGGCGCGGGATGGATCGTCTGGGTCGTGGTTGGTTGGTGGTCGGGAGAAATCCTTGTCGGCAGGGCCGGCACCGACGCGGTGACGCTCGTGGGCGCCGCCGTGCCTTCCTGAAGGGCGTCGAGCATACCCCTTCCACCTCACCCCTCGCGTACCGGGGGAAACCCTAGGACATGTCCGGGCAACAGCGTCGTCATCGTTGCGATCCTTCTCGAGGGTGTTGTTTGGTATGCGGCGGTCCGGAGTGCTAGGAGCGTGGTGGTCTTATCCGGTGGGCGCGGCGGTTGCGGGTCCTCATCATTTTCGTTGATCCGCGTTGTTGGCATTATTTTCTCTTCAGTTCCTTTTTTTGTTTCTTTTGGGCTTGCTTGTGCTGAGGCCCCAGCATTTGTATCGTGTGGTCGTGGCTTTATAATATAAAGCGGGGGGCAACCCTTTTTCACAGCAACCAATCGCCGCCGCTGCCACTGCCGCCGCCGGGGGAAGCTCCCTCTTGCGCGGTCGGTCCGAGCTCCGTCGTCCGCCTCAACCCCACCATCTGAGCTCCCTCTTTCTCCACCGGTCCGAGCTCCATCGTTCGCTGCGACCCCGCCGCCGGGCATCCATGCTCGGCCGTCTGCTGACATGTGCTTTGCAGGGCTGTGTCGGATGAGGAGGCGCGCCTGTGCCGGATTGGCACGGCCGTCCGCGGTCACGGCGGCGTCATGGGGCGCTGGTGGTGCAGGTTCAGGTGGATGACGGGTTGGTGTCTGCTTGGCCTGAAAGAATTCCGTCGCCATCGTGCTTTTGGGAAGTATGTAGTGCAGATTTCTCATACAGCCTAGCAAACAACTTGTCACGTTGGCATGCCCCAGAGTATGCACACAACCAAACATCCATCTCAACTCTTTTTTTCACCAGTTTTTCCAGGCTAGACTCAGCCAGGATGATGCATGCGATGTAGCGTGAGACTATGCAAGGATTCAAACACGCCTTTGGTTACTGGGTGCAACCAGTGCGAGATGGTAGCATGGGCTATATTCAACCGGTTTGGATGACGGTCTCATAATATGATAGGCATCTAGTGTTCTAGTCCTATTATCCTGCGGTTGTGGCAATGAGTTTTCATTTTTATTTTTACTCCGTTTGCCAGCTGTATTAGAAGATTATGTTTTTATTCGAAACTTTTTAATAATATAGCCGCACGCATCTTTCGGATGCAGAGGCCGGGGGTGAGCCTCATGTTCCCAAAAAAATGTCTTGAGTGTCGTGGTCAACATTTATCAGTCTACCAACATTTTCACTTACCAACGAGCAATTAGTTGGGACAGCTTGCAAATAGAATGAGCGGAAGAATTTCCAAAATTTCACCAAGTAAAGACTTGGAAGGAACTCTACTTCAGTTTCTTCCCTTAAGGTAAGAAACATGGGCAGCTAATTTTAAAAAAAGCATAATCCAGTTACAAAACGGTGATTGCTCACAGCATTAACACGGTCTCTACTTTTAGCAAATACATGTTCTTAAATTCCTCTGTCAAGAAGTCAAACACATTAATTCACTGCAAAAGAGAGAAGCAGAAACACTGCTGCCAAATTAATGAAATCTCTCTCTCTCTCTCTCTCCCTCTCCCTCTCCCTCTCCCTCTCCCTCTCCCTCTCCCTCTCCCTCTCCCTCTCCCTCTCCCTCTCCCTCTCCCTCTCTCTCTCTCTCTCTCTCTCTCTCTCTCTCTCTCTCTCTCTCTCTCTCTCTCTCTCTCTCTCTCTCTCTCTCTCTCTCTCTCTCTCTGGCTCTTGAAACAAAAACATATCGACTCGGCAAAGAGAGTAATGAGACCGAGGATTCTACAGGTCCTATCGACGATTTTAAATCGTGGGCGAAATAGCCGCAATCGCCGCTGGGTAAGCTCGGCGTGATTTGCAGGCAGGAGATTGCGCCAGTTTAGGCTGAAATTTTTCTCCCAGAAAATGCTAGTCATTCTCCATTACCCAAAGAATTGGATGGAGTAATTAAGGTGAATGAAGATTAAAGGATGCTAGTCAGCGGTCGCCAAGCTTCAAAATATCAGATATCGGGTTTGTATCGGTTTGGCTTCCACATATCGGATGCTGGATATCGGGTGATATATCGGACGATATGTAGATATACCGGAGAAAACATGTCTAGTTTTTTCATTATTCTTGTTCAAAAATATACATTTAGTAAACAATGTATGATATCAATCTTTAACATAACACGTTCATATTCCTAGTTCATTAACTTGGTAATTAAGAAACTATTAAGGAAAGATTCACAAAATCCTTACTTTATGAAATAAAACAATACGATATATATGCATTTGTACAAACATCGTGCATGAATTTGATAATATACGATGAAGTTCTAAATGCATAATCTTATTTCACTACTTTCGAATAAAAAAATGTTGTCATCTATGTATCATCTATATGGTGGACATATCTGCCCAGATATCGGTCCGATATTTGATCCATATCGGATAATATGTTTAAAATGATACTTACAAAATGAGATGTTATGTTTATATCGTAGGGTCCCAAAAGTGATATATCGGCCTATATATCGGTCGTATCGGCCTAGATTTAAAAGCTTGGTGGTTGCTACTAAAAAAGAATAAATTCCTCCAAAGATGATCCCTAGTAATCACCGGAGGCACACAGAGAGCAGACGGGACCAATATCTCCCAAGAAATTTCGTCTTTTAAGTCAATCTAGCTCTGCTCACCTATGGTGTTTAGCCTGGCATTAAAGCAGAGACGCCAGGCAAATAAAGCCTTGAGTTTTGGAATTTTTTTCAAAACTATCACGTATTTTGTAGCAATTTTGGAAACTATATCACAGAATGAAAAAATGCAAAACTATGACCCTGTCAGCCACGTGTGGGCCGAAAAAGTAGTTTTCGGCCAGGCTAAGGCCGAAGAGGCCTTTTCGGCCGCGCTTTGGCCGAAGACATGCGTACCTGGGCCAAAAAGTTGGTGTCGGGGAGGGCCCGGCCGAAAATAGTAGCTTCGGCCTCCCCGCAGCCGATGTGGGCCGTTTTCGGCCACCCTGTGACCGAATAGGGCCGGTTCGGCCAGCCGTCGGCCGAAGTGGATTTCGGCCACCACTCGACCGAAAAGGTGCAGATAAGGCCGCACCGTCTCCTTCCTTCGCTCGCCTCTGTTCTTCCTTTCTCTCTCTCTCTTGTTTGTCTCTGTACCTCGCCACCCCGCGCCGATCTCCTCCATTTGCCACGCATTTCCACATCCAACCCACAGAATCGGTAGATCGTAACAATCCCCTTGGCGTCTGGTATCATTTTTGGTATAGGATAGTTTTTCATGCGTTTGGGAAGGAGGATCCATAGTGGGGAGGGCGAGCCATGGTGGAGAGGAGGGCCGGACAATAGGTGGTGGTGAGTAGTAGCAGCAGTTGTGGAGGAGGAGGTGGTGAGGAGGAGGAGCAACAGGGGCTGACCGGAGTTGCCCCTCCGGTCGTCGGGGGCGGTGCTGTCGTTCTCCGGTGGTGCAAGTACTTCGCGAGGTGGCCGGTGCCGCTGAGTCGAAGAGAGAAGCAAGAAGCTAGGGACACACGCTTCGAAGGTATAATCACGTTGTCACAAATTTTATCTAAATTGTATAGTTTAGTTAGTGTCACGAATTTTAGTGTTAATATATTTGTGGAGGCATTTTAGTGTTAATATATTTGTGGAGGCATTTTAGCGCATAGTTCGTCTAGCGGGTAATATTAGTATTCGTAGTGATTAATGAGAAGATGACAATGTCTGGCAGGTGAAAATGTAAAGTCGGTAAATCTGGCGATTTACTACGGCGCTCGTAATGTCCGATATAATGAGTTGGGGTTGATCTTAGCGAGTTTAAAAATGGCGTCATGACACTAACAGACCGGACAAATGGCGTCATGACACTAGAGTCGTCGGAAATTTCAACAAGGTAAACGGCAGCTGATAGAGTATTCATCCGCATCCAGACCTTCGGCTAACAAGTAGGGGCAGACAAAAGGCCCGTCGCATCCGAAACGACATGGACCAATCTGAAGCTGGTGGAGCAGCCAGACAATGTTTGTTATGCGCGGCTTATGGGCATATGACGAAATATTGTCCCGACCTAAACAAAGATGGTGCTTCCACATCGACGACTGCGACAACAGGAGCAAGAGGCGGACGTGGTCGTGGCAGTCGAGGCCCAAGGGGCGGACGAGGAAGAAATAACTCAGAAGCTATATAATGTGTCGTACTGTGTTTTAATATGTAATATGTCAGGACTATGTTTTAATTTGTAATATGTGAGGACTATGTTTTAATTTATAATATGTCAGGACTATTTTTTTAGTTTGTAATATGTCTGGACTATGTCTTAATTTATAATATGTCAGGATTATGTTTAAATTTGTAATATATCTGGACTATGATTTAATTTGTAATATGTTTGTACTATGTTTTATTTGCACCTAAGATTTGTTGTTTAAATTGCAGATATGTCTTCGTATCCGTTGCTTAATGGTAACATCGATAGAAAGCACCGGGCGCCCTTATGGAAGTGGGCAACCACTTAGGCGTGTTGGTGACTCGTACCCCAAAGACTAACTGGATGATACACGATTCATGGGTTGATGGGTATGTGTGCATATAATGGAATCCATATAATGACTTACTATGTTTGACATACTTTTCATAGCCGCTAACAATCTGTTTATTTTGTAGGTTAATTTGGGCTGAACTTCTACCCTTGGCACGGCTGGTTGAAGGTACATTGGATGAGTGGGTTGATGGTCCGGACTTAGATGAGGCAGGTGAACCATTGCAGTTACACAAGAGGCAAGTGAAAGCGTTTCTCTTCGACAAGTCACTCCTTACACTGCTTAGTAGATAGATGGAGACCAGAGACACATCGTTTCACTTTCCACAGGGAGAGATGGCGCCTACTTTACAAGATGTGTCTTACTTGTTGGGATTACCTCTAGTCGGTGCTTCCATAGGTCCCTTAGAGGCAGAATCTGGTTGGCAAGCAGCGATGCAGACCCGTTTTTTGGCTGCGGTGCCGACTGCTAGGGCCATAGACAACGATCCTCATGGACCTCTTTTTAGATGGTTGGGCCAGTTTTAGGTAACCTTCACGGCCACTTAAACAAATGTTTTTTTAGTTGCCCGATGTTCATACAATCATTATGTTTCTATGTAGATTTCCTCGTTAGGATATCCCCATGTTCAGTTATCGGAGGCACAGATTGACCCGGTCCCTAGAGGCATATATTCTTTGGTTGTTTGGCAAGGCGATGTTTACTGAGAGAACCACGTGACCACTGTTGATGCACGACTCATCGGTATTGCACGAGAGATAGCTGACGCACGTTGCCCTGGGGATATTTTGCAGAGGAGTTTTGGTTCTGCTGTGTTAGCGGCTACGTACAGAGGCATGTGCAAAGCTTGCTTGTTGAAGTCTAGAAAATCTAGTATTGTTGGGCGTCCATTATTGTTGCAGCCCTGGTCATACGAGAGATTCCCTATTGGACAACCCTATGTCTACATTGATAAACCTTTTGGTTTGGAGGACTTAGATGGGGCTTATGTTCCTGCTATCGGCGACTTGCCTACTATAGGATCTGTTTGGGCACGACGAGAGGTACTTTTATATTAATTAACAATTAATTCAATTATTTCTTGACATTCAATAGTATTACTAATGCTTATTTGTTGTCATGCACAGAGACAGTTTGCGCATAGCCAGGTTAGGGGATGCTACACGTCCTTCACGGTGCAGTTTGATAGTTTGCACGAGGATCAAGTTATCTGGGAACCATACTGCCTCAGGCTATATCATTGAGGTGCCCAGTTGGGATTTCTGGATTGTGCACTAGCGATCGGCACTATTGGATGACCAAGGCCAAGTTGGTGTTCGACGTGACGTTGAGGAGATGGCTCTTCATAGGGTGATGAGACAGTTCGGTCTATATCAAGAACCTGAGATTCCAGATATTCCACACTTGCCAGAACACGTGCACAAGTAAGTACTAATACTATTTTAGTTGTCAGCTATGCATTCAGAATATACCTAATCATGTATCGCGCATGTCAATCTCAGGTAAAGTCGCCTAGGAGGAAACAAGTCCATGGCTTATTGGCTTAAGACCATTACCCTTACGTTGTGAATGGACTACCACGCCGACAAATATCTGGGGTGAGGTTCGGGCCTTTAACTGGGAAATGTTTGGGTTGTATCTGCAGCGTTACCGGCATACAACGAGGATCTACTTGGTTCCATCAGCTGCTCCTGATCAGATCGAAGCCCCACTCACCAGCGATATGTACCCAACTGCCTCTGTTGTGGGAAGCATACACCACGCAGCATGCGTGCCTTGATTCTCATATTAAGTCTTTTGTTAACCTGGACATATTAAGCAGTTATCTATTTGTGATGTATATCATGCAACGAGGATATAATTGGTCAACTCTTCGTGTACAGGGTGACTTGACAATACAGGCGCGAGAGGAGGTTTCTACCTTAATGCAGCGCTTTCAAAGGGGAGAAACTATCCTACCGCGAGAGAGCGTCTCATGGTTGAGGCGTCTTGATGACAAGCTACGCGGGATTTACGCAGCTGTTACGTGTAGACGGTCTTCGGATGTTGCACTTCCTCCTCCAGCACATCGTCCACCATGTCCCTCTGTACAACATTCAGAACCACGACCCTCTGTGCACCATTCAGAACCACGACCCTCTCTGCACCATGCAGAACCTCATCCTTCACAGCCAGGGAGCTCTTCTTGGCATCAGCCACCTCCTTCACAGCCGAGAGCTCTTCCTGGCATCAACCACCTCCTTCACAGCTACTGGCATCAGCAGATGGAACTAGGTAACACTACTCAGCAGCCACTTATGCTTAGTGGTGGTGCTTCGTTTATGCATTTGTATCAATTTTACATGTTTTACTTTACCGCAGGCGGCAACCAGTCGCAACCGTTCATGCATTCAGTGCGATCCACAGATGCTTAGTGGTGGTACCGCACTTTGAGGGCGTGGCGAGGATGATGACCAAGCTGCAAACATTTATGACTTCTCGCACACAGTATTTCACACTCCACCACCACCACCGACGCAAGAGACACAGACCGTGACAGACGAGGTTAACTATGCTCGTGGTTATCGCGAGCCTCGTCCACCGCCATAGCGCTTATCGCCTTACGGTCCTTGCCCGAGGAAGACCCAGACTCGTCGTCGTCCCCCGCAGTGATATGGTTATCTATGTATGAGTCATTATCTATGTTACTTTCAGACTATTCGTAGCTGTTAGTCAGTATTTATGTATGAGACATGCTTCATGTTCATGTATCAGGAGACATATATTGTTTTATGTATGTCGAGAGACATATTACTATTAATTCGCATTGTTATTCCACTTACATTTCCAAAGAGACTACAACCAATAATTAAGATACAAGTACATCTAAATTAAGCGATGCGGCTGAACTTAATAAATACATCTTACGTACTACAAAATGAAATTAAGATAGAACATAATGCCCTACAATAATACAGTACAATCTAATAGCATAAGTACATCTGAATTAAGCGGTACAACTAGAATGCATCTTACATATTACATGAAGTCATCATCGTCATCATCCGCCGTTGATGCAGCCCTCTTGCCCTTCGACGATGCGGTCCTCTTGCCCTCCGTCGATGCAGAACTCTTGCCCTTCGAGGATGCAGAATTCTTGCCCTTGGGCGATGCAGAATTCTTGCCCTTGGGCGATCTCACGAGAACCCGGAAGCGGTGACATGAAGATATCATCTTCGTCCTCGCTCTCCTTAGTCCATAAAAATGGATTATTTGTTGCAGTCCTTCTGAAAGTTTCACCCTTCAGCTCCACTATATTCTTCCACCTTTCATGCAACCTAAGAAGTTCTTTACGTACCTCCTCATAGGTCCTTTCAGGCCATCCAGACCTACGTAATTCATGAGCCAACTCACTCATTATGGTGTCACTACCGGTGAGTTCGTCCCATGGAATTATCGTATTGTCCATCCTGAAATCGGTAGCTAGCCTAAGAAGAGTCCTGCTCATCTCAGGGTGAAAACTGCGATCGAAAGGATAATGGGACATCTCGACTAAACTGCACTGGAATGCTTATGCACCTCTGCCTGAAGGGGGTTTTATAGGTACAGAGGAGAAAATGGCGGGAAAGAACGACTATGGTATGGCGGGAAGGGATTGGCGGGAAACGGGTGACGGGAAAGGGTTGGCGAGAAACGGGTGGCGGGAAAGGGTTCGCGGGAAGGGGTTGGCGGAAAGGGGCCCAAGGGACTTTTCGGCCTACACTTGACCAAAAAGTACTTTTCGGCCTACACTTGACAAACAGTACTTTTCGACCTACATTTGACAAAAGTCTTTTTCGCCAAACAATAGCGAAAACAGCCTTTTGTCGAAAACAACCTTTTCGTCGGTTTCCCCTTTTCGGCCAAGCCATGGCGAAAACCCTACTCGATCAACAGGTGGCGAAAACTACCTTCGGCCTACACACGGCGATAGGGTGCTAGATTTGATTTTTATCCAAACCATGTTGTAGTTTCCGAATTTACTACAAAATACGTGATAGTTTTGAAAAAATCTGAGTTTTACTGGGCATTTGTCTTGAACATGGCCTTCGTTGCCGCTGTAGATTTTAGATGCGCCGCCGCCCCATATGGAGAGCTGATCGGCGCCACTTATCTGAATCTGTTGCGCAAATCGACTGAATTCGTCGAAATGTCACGAGGACACACGTCGGTGGTTGCCCCTGGAGGTGCTGTAGGCAAGCTAGTTGGGCCACTTTATCTGTCATTTCAGTGACATGGATAAGAAAAAGGATTCCATTCTGCTACTACCTAGTAGTTCCCTGCCATGTATGTACTGGCTCTGGTTTCAGTCATGCTAAATTAAGAGTTGCCTAAGCCACATCTGCTACAGCCAATAGGACACAGAATTAATCTGTTAGTTCAGAGTTGCCTAAGCCACATCTTGCTAAACTCAGAGTTGCCTGTGGCTTATTATCAGCTATAATCCAAAAGGAGAAAAAGATATGCTTAAATTTAAGTTTTTTTTAATTTTGGTTAAATCTGGTCAAACTATGGTCAAACTACTTATTCAAGAAGTATTAATGTTACTACATACTCATTCAAGAATATTAGTGTTACTAAATAAATATTTCAATTTTTTAAATTTTGATCAAATCTAGTCAAACTATGGTCAAACTGTGGTCAAACTATGGTCAAACTTATTCAAGAAATATTAGTGTTAGTAATTTATTACTGTTTTTTGAATAATAGTTTCAAACTCAAGCGGTCAAATGTGTGACCTAATGCTCAAGCTAAACTGCTGAGGGTTAATAGGATTCTGACTTACATTTGTCGGGAAAACAACAAGTGCGGACTTGGAAAATAGAGAATAGAACTCCGAAGTTAAGCGTGCTCAGGCTGGGGGAGTGAGAGGATGGGTGACCGGTCGGGAAGTTACACGATTTGGAATGAATGATCCACACTTGAGTAGTTGAGAGGGGCGATTAGAGACTAAATCATCAAATAATTCAAAAAATTGAAATTTAAAAAATCCAAAATTTCAAAAAATACCTTTAGTACCGGCACCAACCGGTACTAAAGGTCCCCCATACCACTGGCGCGAGTTCACGTCACGTGGTGGGCCTTTAGTGACGGTTCGTGCCAAACCCGGTACTTGGGGGCTTTAGTCTCCACTCTTTAGTGCGGTTGCGAACCGGCACTAAAACCTTATGAACCGGTATTAAAGCTCCGTTTTCTACTAGTGTTCACGCACTACTAGATCCCGCAATTCTTCCTCATGTCCAGGAGAAGTATGGAGAAAAACATTAGTGTGCATCCTCATTTTTTCTAGTTCCCCGTGATCTAGCACGAGACCAAGCCGAAACCTCCCGCACCAGGTCCACAGCACTTTGTTCCTCAAGAATGGTATTGCTGGGACATCACACTCGTAGAAATCAATGTATCTGCTACTCCCGTTGTGAAAAATCACCACAAATCTACTGCTAGCAAGCTTTTCAAATATCTCCCTTCTGATATCCGCTCCCCTCTAGAGCCTTCTTCTATCCCATTGAAGTCATCGTCCTCGTCACACCGATCGAAGATGGCTATCACATACTGCGGAAGCTGCAGGTCCCCCGCGACTGCCTTTTGCAGGGCCCTCATGCTTTTCCACACCGAGCAATCCACATGAATAACCTTGTCAAACTTGGATTTTGATGATTTCAGACGTTGGGCTACTACCTTGAGTGCCGCTGATGCCCCAAATCCACGTCATCCATCAAAGTAGATGACATTTCCTTTGCTTGTATCCTCTAAAACATCGATTATCTCTCCTGCTGCCGCATCGATGTTTTTTGCCTGGATCTCAATGCCCTGCAATGTTCAAAAATAATAGCACGAAATGAGGTTTCTCACTTTTACTTTATTTCTGCAACTCTTGCATTCCAAAGCATAAGGTGCATCATAACTAAAAGTTTTCCTTGGAATTACTAAGACATAACTTACTAACACAAATATATAGTGAAGCAATGATCAATTGTGTGCATGTGGGTGTGCGTGTGTATGAAAACATGGTCACTGACCGAGTGTACAAAGAATTAAGTACCAAAGACCCGGTGAATCTGTACTAGATTTTCAAACTTCAAATGCTAGCAGAAAACAGATGTAAAATAAAGAAGGAAATTAATTCACAATAAGGAATGGCCTATTCAATTCTTGTCTGTACAGCAGCTGAAGGTCCCAGTTGAGCTCGCTAGCTACAGAAATCAAGCAAGTCACAAATCTGCAGCATTAACAGCTGAAGATTGAGGTGTGTGTGATGGATTACCTCCGGTTCAGGCATGGTGAATCAAATCAATCCTTCAAATGCCCGCTGCCACGGTTGAAATATAACCCATGGGTCAATCTGCAGCAATCTCCAGATCTAACTTCCTTCCTTTCCTGACATGTATAAGATCGTCGCAATCATTTGGAGAGGTTATAACTTATAACATAATGCCGTGTCAAGAGAAGACTTGTCCAGATTGCAGAAGCAATTATTAGATCTGCATATATGTATATAGAAGCATCGGTATGGCTACCTTGATTAACTGCTGCACTGGGACAAGCGTAGAGATACACCACATGGGCAGCAAACTAGAGCGTGGGTGAGGAAACTGAAAGTTGCATATGAGGCTTATGCATACCCAAATAGCAACATTCCTTGTGTTTGCTTTGCTTTTCCTCTCTAAATAAAAGCTCCAAATTCTTTGCTTCCTACACGCCACACCCATCATCAGATTCCTTGCTTGCTGGGTTCAAAGATACACAGGGATGTAAACGTAAAGATAAATCAGGTTGTTGTCTGCCATCCCGTTAATCAACCAACTTTTGTATGCGGCTAATATTCTCTTGAGGAACAGACAGCGCCATTCTGGGCATTGACACTGCCTCTAAACCAAAATTCTAAAGAGTTTCTATTTTCATATATACTTGTAAAGCTAATGAGGTAAAAAAAAAGATGTAATATGTGCTTAAACTTGCCACCGATGTTCACTTTAGTGCCTGAACTTGAAAAAATCGCCGAACTGGTTCTAATACTTGGCACAAATGTGCAAATACAGTGATAATCTCATTCATAGACGTATAATGGGCTAATGTGGCACCATATTTTGACCAGTATGCACACGTGGTATGGGACTCACTTACAACATATGATATGCTTTATAAATGTCTCTATGACCGGTGGGCCCATATGTCAGCACAAAGGGAAAATAAAACGATGAAAATTATAGCCTATCGGATTCAAACTCGCGACATTGCACTTGCAAGCCGACTGCGCTCGCCACCTGCGCACTCATTTTCTCATATCCAGTGACGAAAACGACGCGCTATGTTACATCTAGCCAGACGAGCATGGCTTCTAGAAGGGTTGCAATCAGTGCAGCCCATTTTGTGCATGTTAGTTTTTTTTGCAAATTTGTAAAAAGTTTGTCAACTACAATCACAATAATGAAAATAAATTTCAAATATTGATGTGTTAAGTACAAATAAAATAACTTATAATTTTTAAAATATTCACATTTTTATTAATATTAAACATGATAACTCTCACTCATGGCACGTATTCATAATGTCTATATAACTGAAATATAGTCAGATGTAAATATTTATAAAAAATAATTTTAGATTTTGCATAGTTATGAATATTTTTAATTATACAAAAATTACTAACAACAAACTTATGAATTATAAAAAGTGCATATAATTATTAAAATGTTTGTATAATCAAAATAATATTTATGAATTGTAATTTAACAAATATTTATGATATTCTATACTATACTAACATTTTTATAATCAGAAATACAATTTAGTTTATATGATTTTTCAAAAGTAATACCTCAATACTATTTAAAATTACTTGAACATTTTTCTAAATAAGTTTTCATTTTACGTATAATATTTATAGCACACTAATATTTGAACTTTATATTTATTACTCCCTCCGTCCCAAGATTCGTCTAAATACGGATGTATTACATCCGTATTTAGATGAATCTAAGACAAGAATTTTGGAACGGAGGAGTACTATCATTATAATTTACATACCAATTCTAAAAATAAATAAAAGAAAGATGACATGGGTCGCATTGACTCCAGCCCATTTAAACCACATGGGCCACATGTGATGCTATCAGAATACGGTGCCAGGTCAGCGCATTATAATCTACAGATAGGATTACCATCGTATTTGCACGCTTTTGCCAAGTTTTATAATCAGTTCGGTGTATTTTTCAAGTTCAAGCATCAAAATGAACATCGGCGACAAGTTTAAGCACCATCGATGATATTACCTCTAAAAAAATATAATTAAAGCAGTTTGAGCCCGACCAGTGGCGCGGACCCACAAGTCAGCTGCTGTGTAGAAGCTGCGTCATTCCTTTGCCACGTCAACGCAACCTCACGCAAGTCAGAGCCAAATGTTTGCTGACCTGAAGTTCTTTCAAGTGTCATACTGAATGTTGGTGAGTCAATTAACATTGATGAATCGCAAAGGGCAAAGCAATAACACGGTCTTGGCAAATACATTTTCTTTAAATCACTCTGTGAAGGAAGCAAACAAATTAATTCTCAGCAAAAAAGAGTGAAGCAGAGGAATCAACTTTGCAGTCTGCCCCTGCCACATTTCTGAAACTGAAGTGCGGAGCAACTTCACCTGCCCGACCAGAGACCAGGGTCCACCGCAGCTCTCACGCGGCGCGACTCGTTCGGCCCGACCACCACCGCGCCTCGCCAGGCCCCGAGCAGGTGCGATCCCGCCGGAGTTGAGGTGGTTGCCGGAGACAGAGCGCTCAACTCACGGTCAGGCATGTGTGCGAGAAAGATTGGGGAATTGCAAAATTGCCAAAGGGTTACCCAGTTTTTTCGTTTTTACTAGTACTAGCCAATTATGCACCCTTTTAAATCCAGAACAACATACTACTCCCTTCGTGACGGAGGAAATAATAAACAAATTCAAAATAATACTGATAGAATGACAAATTTTGATGTTTGTTACACATGCATACATATTCTTTTGATAAAAAGGCATTCATGAAGGTTGCTAAAAAAAAAGCTTCAAAAAGTCTTTTTGGAGCACTTTTTTTCCTAAGGCATCCACGAATTCATCGCGAAAATTTGCATGCATGTCAAGCACACATGGATGTTTGTTGCTGAAATAATTATGATTTTTTTTAAATTCTTTAGTACTCCCCCCGTTCCTAAATAATTGTCTTTATAGAGATTTCAACAAGTGACTACATACTGAGCAAAATGAGTGAATCTACACTTTAAAACATGTCTACATACATCCGTATGTTGTAGTCCATTTGAGATGGCTAGAAAGACAATTATTTGGAAGCGGAGGGAGTATTCTTTTGAATTTTACTATAGCATAGACCGCATATGAGCTTGAGCTCACATAATGCATATCCGTGTGAGGCAACTACACCCTCGATCTCATAATATAAGAGAGTTTTTTTTTACAGTGCACTAGTGTACGAAGACTGAATGATAATGTAGTAATAAATTCCCTGCAAAAAATTACTGTACTACTCATTGCGCATTGATTATAACGGTGAAAAGTTGGTAACGCACAGACCCGCATTGGTCTTGTCCGTTCACACCGTCTCAACCATCGTTTGCAGCGAAGCACGTTGATTGATTAAGCGTGGCAAATTGATCTCATGCATGCACCTACATAGGTCACTGAGTGGCGTCACTGATTATGCCATCATCCAGTACTGTAACAAACTGCTGCCGGTAGTAAATCGTGCATATGGGTCGGTCTCGGTCCATCACACTAAAGCCAACCCCACCGCGCGACTCTATCCTGTTCGCCCCCGTCCGTTTGGGGTAAAAGGGACAAAAAAGCGGCCCAGCCTTGTGACCTCAAGCGGACTTTGTCCGCTTTGTGTCCGCTTTCGACCCATCCGCGGCCCAAGTTTGCGCCACTCTTGGGATGAAACGGACACCACACGGACGCGCCGGTCGTCTGCGCGTGTCCTCCCCTGGCCCGCCCGTCGGTGGCACAGGAAGGGCCTTTTTTATCCGCCCCCCTCCCTCCCTCCGGCCGCATCCACTCCACTCTTCCCCTCTCTTCCCCTCGCCGCCGCCGGCCGCCCGCTGCCATTGCAGCCGTGCAACTCGGACGCGCGCTTGCCCAGCCCCTTCCTCTCGTCGCCGCCAAGCTACCCAACAACGGCCACCTTGTTTCTTGCGCACCCGCCCGGCGGATTTGGGGCAGATCCGGTCGGTCTTGAGCTTCGCCCATTTGTGGGAGGCCGAGCAGCGCCATGGACTGGCGGGAACATCGCGGAAGGCCCTGGCGGGCCGCAAGGCCACATGCAGCGATGGCTCGCCCTCTAGCCGCTCGGATCTGCACCGTCGGTGGCCCGCTGCAGAATCTGTGAATGGCGGCCGGCCGGGCTCGGTGCTTGCCCAAAAGCTCGTCGGCGCACCGTTGCCCCTCATCAAGTGCGACCACTGCCCAAGGGTGGTCGTGTGCCGCGTGTCTACAACGCCGGAGCATCCCGGATGGGTGTTCATCAATTGCTTAAACGATGGGGTATGTGCTCTTTTAGCTTCGGTTTGTGCTCTTGAATTAGACTAGTGGTGCTAACTTTAAGTTTTATTGTGTAGAACGGATGCAAGTTTTGGTATTGGGAAGAAGAGTACATCGATATGTTGATAGAGCGAAATGTATTGCATGTTCGTGCACTTTTAGCTAGCCTAGAGGCTTTAGATGAGACAAGTGCAATTGTTGCTAGATTAGAGGCTAGGCACGATACTACGTCTTGAAGAAGCAACAAGGCACGATACTACGTGTGAGGAAGCAACGTCTACATCTGGCTTGAAGAAGAAAGGAGGGTGCAACGTCGTGCCTCTTCCACAGATCAACAATGAGTGCATCGAGAAGGCCCTAACCCAACTCAAGGGAGCAGTTATGGAAGTTGGGTATCTTCTCAAATGTATTCTTGTGGTTATCGTTTTCTTTGGCCTTGCTTTGCTAGTCAAAATGTGATAATGTATTGTCATGTACCAAAAATGAATGATAAAAAAAGTTTAAGGACTTACAAAGAAATATACCCGGACAGGATGGGGCAAATGGATGCGGCCGCGCGCTGGGCGCACGGCCACCGCATCCTAGGACAGGCCCGGACACGACCCCAAATCCCTACCCAAACGGACAGAATCCGGACAAAACGGACGTCCGTTTAGGGTCGTGTGGTGGAGTTGGCCTAACCGTTGGGAAACCAAATCCCGTCGATGGTTCAGAAATTAAGCGGGCTGAAAGGTTTACCGCTCGGTTCATAACTAAAACCTTTGTGAAATGATGCAAGAATTTCTGCTGGATCAATTTGTGAACCGACCTGGATATTTTTCTAGTCGGCTAGAATTTTTCGACTGAAACTTCCTCGGTAGATATTTTATATCGGCATGCCCTTTTTGTACGGCTCCAATGGAGCGTTTACAAGTCGGTTTTGCACTAACTGATTACGGTGGCTGGTCTAGAAAGGTCGTTTCTTTTTTTGATAGAAAGGTCGTTTCTGCCGTGGTAATTAATGTAGCCAAAAAAGGGACAGTGAGATGCAGAACACAAGAGTTAGGCCTAGAAATTGCAGCAAAATAGGAGCATTTAGCGGATTAGTGAAAAAGAGGTCCCTAGCTAGTATCCTGAAAGGAACCTCTGAAAAAAGGAAGTGGAGTACGAAATTTCCTATGAATCAATGACATGCAGCTACAAAATGCATATGGGCAGTACGTAGGTGCTCCATGGACCATGGTATTACATTGACTTGACTAACTCTTCCTACTAAATCATGTCTATAAATATCGTCCGACATCTTTGTTCATGGAGGAGAAAACAAGAAAGCAGACATAGCCTTCCTTGCAGAGATCTACTACACAGAGATATCTCCCAAGCCCCAGCTAGCTACCGGCCAAGACCTTCGAAAACAAGCGATGTCGAGACGTGGGGTGAAGGTTGGTCTGTTTGGTGGGTCAAATGGTGAGTTCTACGACATCACCGGAGAGACGACGTTTGCGCCGTCAAGACTTAGGAGCCTGGAGCTTTGGAGCATGTCGTGTCACGACGGGATCATTGACGCCATAGCCTTCATCTTCGTCGAATGTTTGATTTTCATCAATGCTATAGTTGTTTAATGTTATGGTGTGATGTTTGTTGTATTGGTCAAGCTTGTAATACAAGTTTTGGAAACTAAGTAGTTTCCGGACAACATAAAATCCTGCCATTGCATATGCAGCTTGCATCACACCGTCTAGCATGCATGGGGATCCGGCCACGCGCTTAGAAGTTGGGTCACCGATGTATACATTCTCCTTCTCCTCCGCAACTTCATCTTCATGTATATGAGACTCAGAGGTGTGTAACCAAATGAGCTATGATCTCAGGCTCAACACAAAATACCTGCTTTCAACTATTCCTTAGTATGTATTGTATAAATTCTACAAGCTGTGATCAATAGCTAACAAAATAGAAAATTGCATGTTTCTACCGATAAGGGGCCTTCGTTACGCAATGGATTTGCATATATGCTACATAAGGGACCTTAATTAAGCAACGGATTAACATTTGTCAGAAACACAAATCATCATCGATATTTATATGAAATTTGGAGTAAACTTAGTTTAATATTACTATTATCCTACTGTCCAGAGCCGGGAAAGAATAGCTTTTGTTTTCGGGCAACTGTGTCAGGATTTGCCCGCCGTTGCGGTCAAAAGCCGAAGGAGTTTCCCCCAGGTTCAGTCGGTAATACGCTGCCCAACGGATACCACTTCATGAGGTTATAGAGTCCCTCGTAACTTCGTCAAGGTGTGTTTCCCGAGGTCAAGAGACTACTTCTAGGACCCTTCGATTGTAATCATGCCTCATAGTCCCCATGTCCCCAGACATAAGCGGTTATGAAAAAGTGTTGCTCTCAAGGAGAGCAGTGTCGATCTTCTCACAATGAAAGTGAACGTAGCGCGAGCCTTGAAGATACCGAAGAGGATGGGAGCAATTAGATAGTTCCATTCCTCCCTACGCATATAGAAAGGAGATTTTTTCCTGCGCACATGGTATGGTGTCCCAACGAATACCTCGTGCAATGGTTGAATCCGTAGGGCGGAGTTCACTTCCTGTACATGGAGTGTCTCTAGGTTGCTAGCGAAAGAAAATTGAAAGGAAGATCATCCTGGAGAAGGCTTATAACACTAGTAGAAAATAGGGCAATGGTCCAGGCCCGACCAGCTCATTAGTCGGTTCAATCAGAACCGGGACCAATGAGAACATTGGACCCGGTTAAGTGAGCCCGGGCCGGCCGGGCCACGTGGGCCATTGGTCCCGGTTCGTCTGGACCTTTTGGTCCCGGTTGGTGGGACGAACCGGGACCAATGGGCCTCGCTCCTGACCCACCACCATTGGTCCCGGTTGGTAAGACGAACCAGGACCAAAAGCTGCCCTTTAGTCCCAGTTCAAGTCACCAACCGGGACCAATTATTTGCCTATATATAGCCCTCGCCCGCGAGCAGAACACTCGCAGTGCTCTGTTTTTCGTGGCAGGCCAGGGGAGAGCTTTGTGGTGCTCTAGCTCACCTCCTATGTACACGAGGTGTTCGATGGAATGCCCGAGCCACACTACTTAAGCTTTCTCCTCTCCAAGCTCGACCTTCAAGCTCCATTTTCCTTAATATTTGTCTAGGTTTAGCGGTCCGTCACGTCCCGTCTTCACCGCCGTCGATCGCCCGCGCCGATCTCGTCGCCAGCACCACTGTGGTGATCCTCTTGTTCTTATCTTATCTTCTTTCTGAAAAGAAAAAAAATTCTTACTTGTATGTTTATATAGATACTTGTATAATTTTCTTACTTTTATTGTTGCATCTTATATAGTGCGATGGTTTTGGTATCCGCCCCCATCTTACTTAATTATATATAATGCACGCAGATGAACCGGGAATGGATGTACGGTTCAAGACACACCTCCGAGTACATTAAGGGCGTGCATGATTTTCTCGAAGTGGCTGAGGCAAACAATAAGAAAGGTTTTATGTGTTGTCCATGCCCTATCTGTGGGAATACGAAGTCTTACTCTGACCGGAAAATCCTCCACACCCACCTGCTTTACAAGGGTTTCATGCCACACTATAATGTTTGGACGAGGCGCGGAGAAATAGGGGTTATGATGGAAGACGGCGAAGAAGAAGAGTACGATGACAACTATGTGCCCCCTGAATACGGTGATGCTACTGAACATCAAGAGGAACCAGACGATGTGCACGATGATCTTTGCAGGCGAAGCTGCCGAAGATCAAGAGGAACCAGACGATGTGCCCGATGATGATGATCTCCGCAGGGTCATTGTCGATGCAAGGGCGCAATCACGAAAGTCAAAAGGAGAAGCTGGAGTTCGATCGCATGTTAGAGGACCGCAAAAAGGGTTGTACCCCAATTGCGAAGATGGCAACACAAAGCTTCGGTACCGTATTGGAATTGCTGCGGTGGAAGGCGAGAATGTTGTGCTGACAAAGGATTTGAGAAGCTACTGAAAATATTGAAGAAGAAGCTTCCAAGGATAACGAATTGCCCGACAGTACATACGCAGCAAAGAAGGTCGGATGCCCTCTAGGATTGGAGGTGCAGAAGATACATGCATGCCCTAATGACCGCATCCTCTACCGCGGTGCGTACAAGGATCTGAACGCATGCCCGGTATGCGGTGCATTACGGTATAAGATCAGACGAGATGACCCTGGTGATGTTGACGGCGAGCCCCCCAGGAAGAGGGTTCCTGCGAAGGTGATGTAGTATGCTCCTATAATACCACGGTTGAAACGTCTGTTCAAAAACGGAGAGCATGCCAAGTTGATGCGATGGCACAGTGAGGACCGTAAGAAAGACGGGAAGTTGAGAGCACCCGCTGACGGGTCGCAATGGAGAAAAATCGGGAGAAAGTACTGGGATGAGTTTGGAAGTGAGCCAAGGAAAGTATGGTTTGCTTTAAGCGCGGATGGCATTAATCCTTTCGGGGAGCAGAGCAGCAATCACAGCACTGGCCCGTGACTCTATGTATGTATAACCTTCCTCCTTGGATGTGCATGAAGCGGAAGTTCATTATGATGCCAGTTCTCATCCAAGGCCCTAAGCAACCCGGCAACGACATTGATGTGTACCTAAGGCCATTAGTTGAAGAACTTTTACAGCTGTGGAATGGAAGCGGTGTATGCGTATGTGGGATGAGCACAAACAGGAGGAATTTAACCTAAAGGCGTTGCTGTTCGTGACCATCAACGATTGGCCCGCTCTCGGTAACCTTCGGGACAGACAAACAAGGGATACCACGCATGCACACACTGTTTACTTGACACCGATAGTATATACGGCAAGCTGCGGGAAGAATGTGTATACGTGCCATCGTTGATTTCTTCCGACCAACCGTCCTTTGTCGAAAGAAAGGCAAGCATTTCAAAGGCGAGGCAGATCACGGAAGAAGCCCGCCATGCGTGCGGTGATCACGTACTTGCTATGGTCAATGATTTACACGTAATCTTTGGAAAGGGTCGGCGGACTAGATGTTCGAATGACGCCGAGAATCACGCACCCATATGGAAGAAGAAATCTATATTTTGGGACATACCCTACTGTAAAGACCTAGTGGTCCGCTCTTCGATCGAAGTGATGCACGTGACGAAGAACCTTTGCGTGAACCTACTAGGCTTCTTGGGCGTGTATGAGAAGACAAAAGATACACCTGAGGCACGGGAGGACCTGCAACGCTTACGAAAAAGAGGGCATGCCTGCGAAGCGATATGAAGGTCACTGCCAGCTACGCTCTTCTGAAAGAAGAAAGAAATCTTCTTTGAATGCCTGCTCGATATGAAGGTCTCGACTGGCTTCTCGTCGAATATAAAGGGAATAATAAATATGCCGGAGAAAAGTTCGAGAACCTAAAGTCTCATGACTGCCACGTGATTATGGCGCTTAACTGCTTCCGGTTGCATTGAGGGGCTTCTACGGAAAACGTCCGATTAGCCATTGTGAAGCTATGTGCATTCCTCAATGCAATCTCTCGAGAAGGTGATCGATCCAGAAATCATACCAAGGCTAAGGAGTGATGTGGTGCAATGTCTTGTCGGTTTGAGCTGGTGTTCCCATCATCCTTCTTCAATATCATGACGCACGTCCTAGTTCATCTAGTTGACGAGAATGTCATTCTGGGCCCCGTATTTCTACACAATATGTACCCCTTTCAGAGGTTCGTGGGAGTCCTAAAGAAATATGTCCGTAACCGCGCTAGGCCAGAAAGAAGCATCTCCATGGGCCATCAAGCGAGAGGATGTCATCGGGTTTTGTTGACTTCATTCCTGGCCTTAAGAAGATAGGTCTCCCTAAATCGCGGTATGAGGGGAGACTGATCGAAAAGGCACGCTTGGAAGGGACTCAATAATATGCAGGGGACGGATATTCTTGGTCTCAAGCACACTACAGTTCTCTGAGAACTCTACCTTGGTGACCCCTTATGTCGATGAACACAAGAACAGTCTGCGCTCCAAACACCCGGAGGCGGTCTGACGGTGGATTACATGTGAACACATCGGGACTTTCAGCAGTTGGTTGGAAGCACGTATCAGAGGTGACAACACTGTTTGTGATGAGCTGTACTTGTTGTCCAGGGGACCATCTTTGACTGTATTGATTTGGAAAGGATCTGAGATAAATGGGAATACATTTTACGATTGACCAAGATCAAAAGAGCACCAACCAAAACAGCGGTGTCCGCTTTGATGCAACAACCGAGAGGGAAAGGACACATATTATGGTTACATAGTGGACATATGGGAACTTGACTACGGACATGATTTTAAGGTCCCTTTGTTTAAGTGCAAATGGGTCAATCTGTCAGGAGGCGAGGTACAGGTAGACCCACAGTACGGAATGACAACAGTGGATCTGAAAAATCTTGGGTACACTGACGAACCGTTCGTCCTAGCCAATGATGTGGCACAGGTTATCTATGTGAAGGACATGTCTACCAGACCGAGAAAGAGAAAAGATAAGGAAGCGAATACATCATACGATGAGCCAAAGCGCCACATAGTTCTTTCAGGAAAAGGGACATCGTGGGAGTGGAGGACAAGATGACATGTCTGAAGATTATGAAAAGTTTCATGAAATCCTCCTTCAAAGTCAAGGCTGACCCCAACATCCTGATAAGCGATGAAGATTATCCATGGTTACTGGCGCAATAAGGAAATGACACAAGCGAAGAAAAAGTGAAGACTTTCTCCCGCAACTATTATGATGATACCATGCCAACTTTGTAACTGACGAGTATAATACCATGCCAACTTTCAACTTTTTCAGAGTTCATTCGAAATGCTTTAATTTCTTATGGTTCGGCCCTCGTAATAATTAAAAATAGCAACAATAATTTTTTTGTTGTAAGTAGAAACAAAATAAAATAAATAAAGCAAGAAAGAAAACAAAAAAAACAAAAAAAGTGTTTTCAAATTTGAAAAGTAATGGCACTAACAGAAAGTTTATAATTTTCCTAAAACTAAAAGCAAAAAGAAGTAAAAATAAAGCAAAAAACAAAAGAAAATAAATAATGCAGAAAACAAAACAAAAACTGGAAAAAATAAAAATAGCAACAATAAGTAAAGAAAACAAAAAAACAAAAAAATTGCCACCTACTGGGCCACCACAGCCTGAATACGACTAGAAACCCATCCATGAGCCAGCATTCAGGCCCGCAGCAAGGCCAGTAGGCCCATCAGGCATAGCAGTAACAAGTAGGCCCGTAAGCCTGCAATAGAGAGGAGGTTGAGAGGGGTGCGGCAGTGGGGCTTATAAACCACTGCGCGCCCCTCTCAACTAGCGAGGTGGGACTAAACTTTGGCCCCGGCAGCGTGCAGCCACGAGGCCTTTGGTCCCGGTTGGTGGCACCAACCGGGACTAAAGAGGGCATTGGTACGGTTCATGGCACCAACCGGTACCAAAGGCCGCCGCTTCCGCCCTTTGGGCTACCGAAAAAGAGGCCTTTGGTCGGTTGGTGCCCACGAACCCGGGACTAAAGGGTGCATTAGTCCCGGTTGGTTTCACGAATCGGGACCAATGGCTTTGCTATATAAGCAAACACTTTGCAAAAATTCAGAATCTCGCCATGATTGCCCCCCCCTCCCGGCAGCCTTGACCCGCCTCCTCGGCCTTGCCAGGCTGCTCCACCTCGCCGTCGCCGCCCGCCCGCCGCCAAGGCCGTCGCCCCCAACCCGCGCCATCCTCGTCGCGGCCTCCCGAGCCAGCGCCCGTCCGCCCGTCGCCGCCCGAGCCCCTGCCCCGTCGTCCCGGCCCCAGCGCCATCCGCCCCCACCGTCGCCATCGTCATCTAGCCGCCCCAGTGAGCCGCCACGCGCACTGCTCTGTTTTTTCACTTTTATTAGTTTAATTTTTTGTTCATATATATATATATATATATATTGTATATGTGTATGTATGTGGCTATGTGTATGTAGATGTTCAAAATGTATAAAAAAATTGTTCAGAGCATGTTTTTCTTCATATATGTATTTTTTGTTCATATGTGTATTAATGTTTTCATATATGCAAAAGATAGATTTTTAGAAAAGTTAGGTTTTTTTCTGTTCATAGATTTTTTTGGTGATATTAATTATTGTAGAAAAATGCAAATGTTTGTATATTCATATGATCAATGCATTAGGCAAGACCTTTGTTTTTTTTCGAAATTTTCTATTTGAACATTTTTTTTAAAACAAGCAATACTAAAAGAATGAGAGGAAAAAGGAAAATAAGAAGAGGAAGAAAGGAGAAGAAGAGGAGAGGAAGAAGAGGAGAAACAAATAAGAAGAGGAAATAAGAAGAAAAATAAGAGGAGAAGAAGAAAGGAATAGAGGAGAAGAAGAAAAATAGAAATTTCTATTTTTCTTCTTCTCCTCTATTCCTTTCTTCTTCTACTCTTTTTTTCTTCTTCTTCCTCTTTCTTCCTTTTCCTTATTTTCCTTTCTCATGAGAAGAAGAAAAGAAGAGTAGAAGAAGAAGAAAGGAATAGAGGAGAAAGAAGAAACTTCAACACGAGTGGGGGGAAGTGCGATACCCCCTCCCGATAACATTATTTTCCCATGTATATGTATGTCGCGTGGTTGTCGATATAACCCCTCGAGATAACCCGACATGAGGCGGTCGATATATATACCCCCTCTCGACCGTGATAACTTATACAACGGCAGCACCCCCCACGGCCCTCTCGCTCGACCAAAACTCTCGAGGACACCCAAACCCTAGAGATAAAACGATGTTGGTAGATCCTACCCCTCCCGCCGCCCCTACCCGACAAATTAACTCTCTCGAGGCCACCCAAATTTACCCTTGAAGAGTTGTGTCGAGGCGACCCCAAACCCTAGATATAAATCGATGTTGTTCTCCTACCCCCTCCCGCCGCGCCCCTACCCGACAAATTAACTCTCTCGAAACCACCCAAACTAACCTGATTCCTTATTGTGATTAGCTAGCTAGTTCTACGTTTGCCACTAATATATATATATATATATATATATATATATATATATATATATATATATATATCCATCTGTACCATGTTTGAATAATAATTGATATGTTGTAAATATTTGCAGAACTATGGAGCACTCCCGAGACGAAGAAACAGAAGCGATGTTGGGGCACATAATCGCACAAGGAAGTGATGAAGTTGCGTCATTTCTCAACGACACCGGACTGGGTGAAGAAGATGGCTATGTTCATGTTGGCTTCGACCCATTAATGCGGTACAAGAAGAGGACTATGTTGATGATGGCTCCGGTGACACAATGGAGGTACAAGCAGAAGGAGGCTGGGCTGACTGCTCCGGTGACCGAACCGAGTCCGGCCAGGTATATATTAATTAGTTAAGCCCGTGCTGACTAGTTAATTGATGCATCCATTGTTTTGGTATATGTACACATATTAATTACTCTTGTCTTTCTTCCTTATAATTTCTAGCCCTCCGGATCAAGCACAACTTCGGTAAGGAGACGAGGCCCGAAGAAAAAGTTGAGCTCGGATGAAAAGTTTGAGATCATAGAAATCGCTACCGACGGTGAACCGATTGAACCCATGCGGACACGAAGGAATTTTCTGCTCAATCCGCGGTTCTTGTTAGGGACAAGATCGATCAGCATCCATCAATGGTATAAGCCTAAGGAGGAAGACCACGAGGTGTCTTATGTCAATGATATGCAAAGAAGATCTTTGGACTGAGCTGAAGGAAAATTTCTCCCTACCGCCAGAGGAGGATCCGGAGAAGCCAGTTAAAGAGCAATTAATCAAGTCTTGTGCTCTTAAGAAGATGGCAACCCTAATGAGGAGGTGGAGGAAAGAGTTGAACCAGTTTGTCGAGAAAGATAAAACACCAGAATTCATCGGCAAATATGATTAGATCAAAGATCAGCGGCCCGCATTTGTGGCCCACAAGACATCGGAAAAGAGTAAGAAGATGTTGGCGAGAAACAAGAAAATGCTGCGAAGAAGAAGCTTCACCATCGCATGCAGGGTCAGGTGGCTACCTCAAAGCCCGGCCTAAGTGGTCCAAGCCGCTTGATAAAGGGATCGAACCAGAGACAATGTCTTGGCGGACCGTTGCGGACTTGGTTCTTGAGGCTAAGCGGAACCTTGGACCCTATGTGAGGAAGTGCCGATGGGCCAGACGAGCAACTGCAAATACCAGTCGGGAAGCTTCGACACTATATTGATGCAGCGCAGCGAGGGCGTTCCTTCAAACAGGAGAAGGGCGAGCTCACAATGGCCCTTAGAATCCACGAGCACCACAGGCGGACACGAGGCACGCCAGGCTCCCTTTCGTGGAAGGTTGGTTTTCGGACGCAGGGGTTACAAAACCCACGAGAGGAGGAAGAAACTGGAGCAGGACCAACTGCAGGCGCTGCACGAAAGGGTAATGGGACTAGAGGAACGACCTGCCGAAGCTTCCCCCAAGCTACCCCGCCATCTCAGCGGAGAAGCAGCGTGGCTTCCACCGAGCTGCTTCAGCCGGAGCATGTTTTGGACGGCTCCTGCCCGGCTATCCCGTGGATGGTATCATGGAGTCTCAAAGTTGCCACATTATGGCGCGATGGATGACTTTGAAGGTCAAGGCGGCTGTTGGCCAAGTTTATCCTAGTGGACCCGGCACAACTTATCACTGCCGGCCGATTCGAAGGATATGCTAAGGTGATGGTGGATGAAATAACGGAGGATTTGAGGACCTCCGGCTTGACCACCCTACCGGTGAAGGGGAGACTAGGCTGGGTTCTGCTCAAGACTCCATGCATATGGCGGAAGGAGCTCATCAACCTTCCGAACTGGGCGCCTCCGCCTCCTCCTCCTCCTCCCGTGAGTCGGGGCACTCCGCCTCCTCCACTGCCTCCTCCTCCTCCCGTGAGTGGCGATCAGGGCAGCGTGGCGGCACTCTGCCTCCTTCTCCTCCTCCTCCGGCGCGCCCGAGCAGCCAGCCTCCTCCTTCTCCGCCTCGTCAGCAAGGGCGGAAGAGACCCGCCGCCGCTCCGGCTGCTCCGGCGCGTCGTAGTCCTTCTCCTCCGCCTCGTAAGCAAGCAAAAAAGAAGACATCCGCTCTTCCAGCGTCTAGCAGTACAGCCAAAGGCGGGAGGAAATACATATACGGTCCTTCTCTGAAGACTCCAGAGAAGTTACCGTACGAGAGGACCGAGGAGGAAAACGCGAAGATCGCGCGAGCGAAAGTGGATCCGGTGAAAGACCGGCCTAGAAATCTTGTCGGACATCAAAGAGCAAAAGAGCGAGCAGCTAAGAAAAAATTGACCAGCTCGGTGAACAAGCAAACCAATCGTGCCCCCGCTCAATGTGTCTAGCGGCAACATAAATCGCTAATGTTCGAGGATGGTGGGCCGGTTATGGCAATCTACAAGATTACCTGCTGACGATGCACTTCCTGAATACGTGAAGGTGGGCGAACACGAATCTGATGCAGGAAGCCTCTCGTCAAAGATGAAAAATCTCTAACAACGATGATCTGAAGATTCCATACTTGGTACATGAAAACCTGCAGAGAGTGCAGGGGGCCAATTGTTTGTATCTGAACATTAAAGAGGAGCACGACCTCGTTGGAACTGATCTGTTGTGTGTTCCATTTGAGGAGTTCTTCGCGTTCTTCAATCAAAAGGCCATTGATAAATTAACGGTCTTTTGCTACTGCCTGTAAGTACTATTTCTTTCATTAAGTCTCTATATATAGCTCGGCTCTTTCATTGCATGTATTTATAATTAATTATCCTCAATATATTATGCAGATTGAAGATGCGTCGAGTGCAAAAAATCAAATCTATGATATTGGGTTCATTAACACAAATATCATAGATGTATTCTGGTTGAAAAGCACGTCAAAGAGGCCGAGGACAACTTGCTACAATCGTTGATGAAAAATCAAAACAAAGATACCATACTCTTTCCTTATAACGGCAAGTGAGTGTTCTTGATCGTTTGCATATTCGGTTTCCCTTATTACTCGGCGAGGTTATAGTAATGTAATTGATGAGTTATGCATGCGTGCGCAGGTTCCACTATATTCTTCTAGAGATTAAGCTTGAGCGTGGACTAGTAACCGTCTTAGACTCGAGACGGAGAGATCCCAGCACCTATGCGGACATGACTGAAATGCTCAGCAAGTAAGTTCAATGAACCGATCATTATCGCACCATAAGCGGCAACTTTTGTTCATTTCCTGATATCTCAAGTAATAATAATTATTTTCTTTGTCTTGCAGGGTTTGGAAACAGTTCACATAAAAGCTCCGGGACTGCCGAAGGAGCTGCGATATATATACCAGTAAGTACTCTTGGCTAGCTAGTTATGCGCATCTCCCGTTGATTCTATAGCTATACTTTCTTCATTGCCATTTATAATGCTTCATTATCAGTTTGATTGACCTCTCTATTTCTCGTAAAGTGCTTGTGGCAGGAACAAGGGAATGATTTCTGTGGATACTACGTGTGTGAGTTCATCTACAACGCGACTTTGAAAAACAACCGGGGCTACTCTCCAAGACAATATGAAGTGCGTAAACAATTAATAATATATTCACAATTTCATTTTATTACACCATCATTTCTGTTGAGTTTCATTCATATATATGTATTAATTAACCCCCTTCTTGAAATTAGGCGTGGCGGACACGGAATGAACTCCTAGAACCAGATCGCATTAAAGCCATTCAAGAGGAATTGGCGGGATTCTTTCTTGACCACGTCATCAATAAAGCCGGAGAATGCCATGTGGAAGTTGATTTCAAATGCTAGGGGACTGTAATTGAGAGATCTTATATATTGTACATGTATGTAGCCAGTAGCGTCGGACGTACATGATCTGAAAACTTGTTTTAAATTGTTCGACCAATCTCTCGGAGAAGGAGAGGTCGATCGATCATTCTCTCGGTATGCATGAAGAACTTCTGTACTTCGATGGTTCCCTTCATTTTCTTACTAGCTAAGCGTGTCGAGGGCTATATGTATATAGTACGTAGCGTCGACCAAGCACAGACGAAAGAGAGGACACTTCTCTCTATTAATTAGCTAGCTAACACAATATATGAAACACCTAAATTAACCCCCAAAACCCCCAACCCCTACCCCCTTCAAAAAAAACAAAAACCCCAGCCACTGGAATGCTGACGCGTGGATGCCTATTGGTCCCGGTTGGTGCCACCAACCGGGACCAAAGGCCCCCCTGCCTGGGCTCGGCGCACCGGCCACGTGGAGGACCATCTGTCCCGGTTCGTGTTAGAACCGGGACTAAAGGGGGGAGGTATTAGTAACGACCCATTAGTCGGTTCATGAACTGGGACTAAAGGCCTACGAACCGGGACTAATAGGTGTTTTTCTACTAGTGTAAGAGGATTTGATCAGTAGAGGCTTCCGAAATGACTTTGACTCTGAAGCGTCAACCACATAACGAATGGATAACTGGAGGGTTGAACAAAGTCTTACAGAAGGTCCCTGGACCATTGGCAGTGGCAGTTCCTAACCACCGAGAGGGTCCTCGGTGGTAACACTACTAGGAAAAGGCCTACTAATGGCGCACCTAGTTTGGCCATTAATGGCGCATTAGTGGTGCGCCATTAGTGCCACGCCATTAGTATATTTTACTAATGACGCACCGCCGGTGCGCCATTAGTATCTGGTGTACGACTGGCGCACCACTGGATGCGCCATTAATATATACTACAGTGCGCCATTAGTATGCCTCCCAGGGGCTATGTATACCCAGGTGCTTTGGCATACTAATGGCGCACAACGGCAAGATGCGCCATTAGTAACTTCGTCATACTAATGGCGCACTGTTTAATGATGCGCCATTAGTATCCTTTGGCATACTAATGGCGCACTGTGATGTGATGCGCCATTAGTATGAATATTAGGTTTTTTTTATTTTCTGTTTTTTGCACAGGTTACAAAATGTATAATTGGACAAAATATAGACAGCACACAACAACAACAGATTCATCGAATACAATAGAAGATTAGTCTCTGAATACAATTTATCATATTAGTCTCTGAGTACAATTCATCATATTAGTCTCCGAATTGAAAAGACCGAACAAAGATAGAACATTATATTACAAGTCTCGAGACCGCGAGTAGCGAGTTTGTCTTCACATTACAAGTCGATATCGATCATCTAAACTACCATCACATAGAAGAGAGCTGCGGTCAACACGATGAGCATCATCACGATGAAACTCGTCTTCATCCGGTTCCTCCAACGCTCCCTCCCTTCTCCCGCTAGATAGCGGGTGTATCTAGATTCGGCCTCGGCCCTAGTGGTGTACCCTTTGTAACTGTTACCGCTGAATCGGTGAACCTGTCTCCGACACTCCTCCTAGTCGTCGTAGACTCCGGGAACCTTACCCTTGTACCACGACATACGACGGCATCGCTATGCACTAGCCAAGCGAAGCGTTAGTACCAATTCACAGACAATACATAAGCAATATATAAGTATGCAACAGACCGATCGGAAGAGAAAAGCAAGACATTAATAGCATCGATTACATCTAAGTTGAATGACTCTCGAAACCAAAGAGACATACTACAAGTTCATTAAAGTTTAATTACAACATGAGCCAATCGATGTTTCAGAACTAGACACAGCATCACTGCTTTCGACTCGACTCAAGGCACCGGAGCGTGGATGAAGCCGCCGTCTATCGTGGGAGTCATGAAAGAGCAGGCGTTGTCACCTGCATTTGTAGCATTGTGTCGATGTCACTGTTGAACGGTTGATTTCTGAGGTAGAACTGCCCGAGGTGCGAAGGACATCTTGATGGATGATTTTCGCAAACTCCATTTGGATGCGAAGAATTCTTGTCGATGTCCGCGTCCTTGATTGCCGACACGCTCGCGGCCCAATCTTTGAGTTTACTCGATAGCAGAAGTTGATGATGGTCCCGTCGATCGCTCGCATGTGATGGATGGCGTAGTAGGCACCCTTCGACCGTGGTGACTGCTTGGCCTTAGCGAGCGTCGTATTATTGGGAGAACACGTGCTTGCCATACTTACGAATAGGCCTGGTGAAGGTGCCTCCAGATTAGGCGTGGCAGGAGAACATCATCAAGAACCTTCTTGACATTTGTGTAGTATCGTTCGGTGACGGTCGGGGTCGAAATCGTGGCCATGGAATATTTGGGGCTTAGGAGGATGAGCGTGCAATGTGTGTCACTGCAGAAAACACGGAATGTTAAAGGAAAAACGATCGAAATCCAAGAATTCATATGTTACGGGACGGTTGAGGGGAGGACTTACTCGGGAAAGTATGGCACGAGGAAGTTATCCTTATCTTGGTTTGCCGAATGGCGCCTTCGGTAAGAACTTCGCGACTTGCTGGTCCCCAGCGCTGCCCAAGATCTTGCACGCATGTAGAAGGGGTCGACTATCACGATGTCCGGGTCTTGTCGCGAATGATCCGCATCTCCATACTCAGCGAAAATAGCCGAGCGAAGGTGTAGTGCAGCGGATGAAGGTTCAACATAAGCGTGGATGTCATCAAACCGCGGAGACGATCGTCGCCCGATGGAGTTATCCACAAAGCCCTTGCCCTCTGGCACCTTGGCCACGAAAACCGGGTATGCCACATCCTTCTCTCTGAGACGCCGCTTCTCCAAAAAAAGAACACTGTCATGCAGACTCCGCATAGCACCGGTTGCAGTATTGAGCATATTTGTCGGTAGCATCGCCCTACCCGCCACATGCACCCTCCTCGAGATATCCTCAGGTGAAGGTGGCCCGTCCTGAGCACGGATCGTACTCGGTGCGGCTGGCCCACACCCTTGTTAGTCTTTCTTTTGCGTGCCTTCTTCTTCTCCTGTAATGGGACCGAGTTACGCTCACAGACCGCCTTCTTGAGTGTGTTGGGGCTGATAATATTTACGCACCTCGCCTATCTCGAGGCTCGGTGAAGTCGGCAGGTGGGCGTCTCACGAGAGCTGAGCAGCAGACGGCGCTGTTGCAACTTGGCTTCTCCAGCGGTACCAGCTAGATCGCGCCGTCTTTTTGTTGGGTTGGGTTCTTGAGAAGGAGGCCCCATGAAGTCGCCACCGTACCCATGATCGGCAAAATCTTGATCGGCGTTGGCAAATGTATCGTCGTCGTCGTCATTACGATCCTGTGCCATATGCATGTTTGGATCCGATGGCATAGGGATGTCCGGCACCTTTTTGCGGCGGTCTTGCCATGGGGCCGACTTGGCGGCAACACGGCCCGGTGTTGTCTTTGGGGTGGTGTCCCCGCCCCCAAGCGAATCTGGCTCTTCGGCCAAAGCGAGGGCCAGCTCGAGGCGGTGCCCGAGGGTCATCACGTCATCATCGTCGGCCCCGGCAGGTTGAATCGGAGGTAACAACTCGTCGCAGCCTGGCAGCACCGAACTAGTTCAACCCTAAACAAGTTGGGTGGCATCTGGGTACCGTGGAACAAGGGTTGCCGGTTGAGCGATTTTGCCCTTGGCGACATCGACCAACTCATTGTTCACGAAGTGTAGGAGAGTGCACGCAGGCGTCGGCGGCGCCCTGCGAAAACATGTAGGGCGTCGGGGATGCCCGATCAAAAGGCAAGGAGATGAAGTCCTCGGCGAGAGGCTTAATTAGTTACCGTGATGATGGCGTCGAGCTCGGCTAATGTCGAGGCACCGCCAGCAATGGCGGGCGTGCGATTAATGAGGGCCGCTTGCTGCGAAGGTGCCGGCAGCGTACACCCGGGTGCATTAAGCTCCCGTGCCGGCGTCGGAGACACCAATGCCGCCTCCGCCGGAGACACCAATGGCCCCGCCATCGCATTATGCGAGTTGCTGGCCGTGAAGCTAGGAATCGGGGGCGGCCCCTGTTGGCCGCCCGCAATCCACGCACTCAACCCCTGGATCAAGGTAGGCACAATGGCGGTGATCGTCGCTCCGAGTTGTTGTTGCACTTGCTCTTGGACAATCTCCGGAATCAGCGCCACATGTGCCTTGAGTTCTTGAACCTCGCCGCTGGCTTTCCGAGCTGGTCTTTTCTCCTTCCGCACACCAGCGGTATAGTATGACCCCATTTTGTGGACAAGCCTTTGCCGGCCACACGACCAGGTGACGTCGGCTTCTTGAGCTTATCCTTGTTCTTCATTACATTCAACGCCCTATTTAGAGTGGTGTCCCAAGGGTTGCTCTTAGTCGACCCAGCGCTTTTGCTTTCGATGCGCTGCGGAAGGAATGTGAACCATTTAGAAATTTGGCTTCATTAATTAGAATGCAACCATATGGAGCTAATTACCCCGGGGGTGGTATTCCTTACCAGAACAATCTCAAGCGCCCTGGTCTTCGGATCCGTGGTAAGCTCCTTTGTTTTCGGGTCCTTCTTGTACCGGGCCCTGACAAAGTTCCTGGTCTGCTTGTCACCGTATTTATCGAAGAGGAGCGGTAGGCCTTGCTTGGCACGCTCCGCGTCCTCCTTGTCCCATATAGGCTCCGCCACTCTGTAACCGCCGGGACCGAGTGTGTGTTCCCCTAAGTTCAGCTCCGCATTTCTTTCCCCACTTGACTTGATTGGGAGTTTGCGGTGCTCGAGCAATTGATCTTGAAGTCGTTGTAGTCATCTTCGGTGATCGAAGGATTTTTCTCCTTGATCTTCTCATAACTCTCACCTTTCTCGATCATTCTCTTCACATTGCTTTTCCAAGTAGACAGGGCCTTGCTCATCTTCGTGAGGGCAGCATTGTTCACTTTATTCCCTTTGAGGCTTGTGTTTTCAAAAGCAGCGGGGAACTTGTATCGTTCGTGCAACCGTGAAGAGGAGGTTGCATAAATTCCCTCGGTCGGGATGCCTCGGGTTCTCGGTGTTGATCGAGGCGGTGCTCGGAGAATGCACCCGAGCTGAAGCGAGTACCCCTTGACTATTCGTTGGCGCTGTTGGATTCCGTCGGAGTCCACTTGATAACTTCCTCCTTGAGGGTGCGAACCGCAGTCGGGCGACGGTCCTTCCGTTGCCTCTTCTGTTGGCTGCCATCTGTGCGTGCGCCGCCATCATCAGTGGTGGCATCCTCGGCGGCACCATCAGTGGTGGCATCAGTGGGGTCATCCTCGGCAGTACCATTAGTGGTCTCAGGATCGGTGGGGAAGGCGGCGTCCTCATACAAGTGAGGTTGTTCCTCCATCTCCTGGGACAGCTCCCAGAATGCCTTGCCGCTTGAACCCCGGCCTCATCGTTGTGGGCCATGTTTCTCTCTAAATAGAAACAAAGTTTGGTCAAAAGTTGGTTATTGTCAAGGAACAAGATCATGGTCTCATCATTTAGGGTTTGTCGACACCGAGGCATACTAAAATCTATGCTTTTATCATTGAGGGTTTTTGGCCGGAGAGGCACCCTAAAATCCTAAGCTTTCATCATTTTAGTTTTTATCGACACCGAGGCACCCTAAAAGCCATGCATTAGTCACAAATGCGGGGCACTTGATCCTACTTAATTAACTACTAAGATACCCGGCCCATGCATTAGTCACAAGTACCCCATATGTCCTATTTTTAGCAAAGTCATGCTAAAATTCACGGAAAATTTCAGCATGACCTTTGCTGAAAATAGGACATATGGAGTACCCAATTGCCGGAACGGAAGTTAATCGACATTCCGGCAAACTCAAGGGCCTCTCGGGGTACCTGCAATATCATTATCCCCGCGTAATGAAGTCGCCAATGGGTCATTTCAGAAGATCACAAGTAGCATCATCACAAGTACAACATCATCTATAGCTTTATATTAACAAAGCATCAGCACATATACAAAAGACCACTTATGCCAACCGTATGGTTTATATCAGATTCAGAGTTAGAAACAGGAAAAACCGGTGCTTCAAAGCCTACTGGACACAATTTACATCTATCAGTACGGGATGTCCTGACTAATTTCAAGTGTTCACAGGTGAACTTGTACCATGGATGAGCCTACTGCTTCATTAGTCAACTGAACAAAGATAACAGGGCATAACACCATACATAAAGTGATGAGCATACATACTACTGTCCAAGCAAATTAACTGAATAGTATTGTGTCAAGTTCAGTTTGAAAATTCAGTTACTGCTTGAGTGTTTTGACACCAAAATTACTCCCAAAAATGACAATGACTGTATCTTGACTACATATATTCAGCATGCAGGACTGAATTCAGTCAAGAAAACACATCAATTTCTATTCACTGCATATATTCACTGTACAGGCTGTCAAGTTCTATTTCAGATCAAGTTTCATTACAACACAAACACTATAATTCATCTGCTCACAGAAAAATTAATAATCAAAATCAAATTACAATAGGGGTCCCAGGTTTGACCCCATGATACATGCTATCCTGGGATTATTCCTCTTCTGAACAAACCATCATGCATCATTTTCTAACCAAGGCATAGCACAGGAAAACCACTTGCTCGACGAGAACTAGCTGATTACCCCAAATCTCATGGTAAAATTAGCAAAGGCGAGCATTTCTCTTCTATGCCCATAGCAAGAATGACACACTCAACTTCATTGCTTCAACCACATGGGCAACAGAGCAAATGTTGGAAGTTGACAATATACTTTAGATTCACACATGCTCCCTAATTATTTTGTGCATATCTTTAGATTATCTACTTTACGCACAATCATATACAATTACGACTAATTTATCACTTTGTAGGCCAGCATGAAACACACTCCTCCAAAAAAAGCCTAAAATTCCACTATTATTGCCTGTAAAAAAGCCAAATATCCGCTAGTATTGCCTCTAAAAAAGCCTTAAAGTCCACTATTATTGACAATCAAAATATGATCTGAACTGTAAGGAGTTAACTGGAAAAAGAGTGGTTGTTGGCATGAGGGAGTAAACTGATTGTTGGCACAAAAATATTGGTTCTGCAAACATGAAAACAGTCACAAAAATAATGCACTTGGTTTGTGTTGAGTTTTTGCTTTCAGGGATTGGTTTGTGTTGAGTTGTTAACCTAAAGGTTCGGCATTTTGAATCTCCTTTAGCTAGTTTGAATCCATGGACTACCCTGTTAGATTGGGACTGAAGATAGGTACACCTTATCTTTCTATTCCGTCACCAACAGTGCCTTTTCAAGAATAATATCCCTGCATGAACATAGGTGAGAGGTTAACTAACTGCCTCAAAGGCATAATCAATGGTTGTACATGGAACAAATTGCCTGAACATAGATAGGTTAACGAGACTATTACATGGCGCACTCACTAATCAAATGATGATTATAAATACAACAAGTGGCCCAAGCTGCCGGCCTAAGCTATTGTTAATATGAAGCAAGACTCTACTGTAACAAAATGTTGAAAACAAATGTACAACCCTGACTGCAAACTAAATTTCTTCTGAACCCCATACACAGTCTCGAAAAATCTACTCCTATGCAGAACAAAGAGGGAAAGATCATGATGCACCATGGTCCTATGCAGAACAAAGAGGGAAAAATCTACTCCTATGCAGAGCGAAGAGGAAAGATCAATGATTAGGGCTAGTGGTGGGGGCGTGGAAGGCGCGGGCTTTGGAGGCCTTGGCGGAGTGGCGGCGAGGCGGACGGTGGGGAGGCAGGGAGCTTGGACTTGGGGGCGGGCCTGACGGCGGGAGGAGGCGGAGGGATGTGGAGGGCCGGAAGGGAGGGAGGGAGGAGGAATGGGGAGGTAGGGTGGAGATGGAGGCAGGAGGAAGGAGGAGAGGTCCCTGGGCGGGTGCGGCCGGTCGCCGGAGGGCTGGCGACGGTGGTGTGGACGAGGCGGCGCTGGTGTCGGGGCGGCGTCGAGGGCGGCGGGGCGACGGTGGTGTCGGCGGCGCTGGCGACGGTGGTGTCGACGGGCGGCGCTGGTGTCGGGCGGCGTCGAGGGCGGCGGGCGACGGTGGTGTCGGGCGGTGGCGACGGTGGTGTGGACGGGCGGCGCTGGTGTCGGGCGGCGTCGAGGGCGGCGGGCGGCGGCCGGGAGAGGAGAGGGGAAGGGATCGCGGCGAGGCGAGGAGAGAGAGGGATCGTCTGAAGTAGGGGCGGCACAATACTAATGGCGCACCACCCCTCGGTCGCCATAAGTACATACATGCTAATGGCGCACCTCACCCAGCGCCATTAGTATTTTTTTACTTCTGCCCGAGCCAACAGGTTATCTACCACCGGACACTGATACACATCAAGTCTTCTCTACTAGCTCGATTGGTCAGCAGCTAGTTCTCACACCAGGAGGTCCTGGGTTCGATTCCAGGCTCCACGATTTTTTATGCATTTAAAATGTTGTTTGATACTTATTTGTGTTTAAATATGTTCAAACTTGTTTAAATCATAACAGTAATATTTTTTATAAGACAGTAATAATTTTTTTAAATATCATCAAACAGTAATGCATGCGGTGGAGCGGGGAGGTGCGGGGGTGAGGCGGTCGTGGCGGTTGAGTAGGGAGGGGTGCGGGGGTCGGCGGCGGTTGAGTAGGGAATCGAGGTGCGGGCGGTGTGGCGGCCGTGGACGGATCTGGCGAGGTGGGATAGCGATCGAGATGGAGGGGATCGAGATCGAGTGTCCATGAAATTAAAAATATTCATGATAGTTCAAAAGTGCCCATGAAATACAATCGAGAAATGAAGTCTATGATTTAAATAAAATGGATCTTAGCTAGCTATCTCTTCATAATCTTCTTGCCCTTCTTTTTCGCAAATGGAATTCTTCTATGGAACGGACGTCCTTTAGGTAGGGTGGTCCTGCTTCTTCTTGTGGTGTATGCTGCTACTTCATCATCGTCGTCATGTTCGATCCTCGGGTCGCCGTACTTGTTGAAGTATTGCTCATTGGCTAATCCATCCAGTCCTATGATCTTCCTTTTGCCTCTCCTCACGACAACACGGTAGGCTTTGGCGGGTCGGTAATGAAGAAGGATTGGTCCACTTGGGAAGCCGGTACCCATGGCTCATTTTTTGATGGACGTTTGCGCCCTTGATCTTGGATTAACCGGGTATAACCATGGTGGTGAAATACCGGTCTTCTTTTATGACGTTCTTGGCCCATCGACCGCGGAACATCGGGACCTTCTCTCCAACGTAGCTCAGCTCCCAGATCTCCTCGATCCTTCCGTAGTATCTGTCCACTGTCGTTACGGTGTAGGATTCCATCGTTACCCGGAGTTCTGATAACCATCGCTCTTCACGTCCTTGGCCTCGGTGTAGAATGTGTAGCCTTTGATATAAATGCGCCTCATAGGTCATCGAGGTTGTGCTCGGCGCCTGTGACAAAGCGAATATGAGTTGTTCTTCAGCGGAAGAATCCTCATGTAAAGATGCAGACGAAGCTTCTGCTTGAACCAACGCGTGAAACATGAGTTGTGCTCTTTGAGTATATCTCCGTCCGTCCTCTGTTGGCCTCGGTCATTGTCGTCTTCTTAATAAAGGTTTTGTGCTCTACCACCCAAGGATCGACCACGTCTATGTGTTGTAGCGCGACTAGGTTTGCTCTTTCAAAGTCGGCGAGTCGACCCTCGAAGTCGACATGCATTTCGCGGCGACCCTCACGGTAACCCCATCCAGCGAGCCTGCCGAGGTGCCTGTTGACAGGCAGACCAACGGGGTTCTCGATGCCTAGATAATTCGTGCGATGGGAGATGCACTCTTGGTCATAAAGCCCTGGCTATGCTTCCTTCGGGCGTGACATGTTGCGAGCGTATCCTTTGATGACACCATTCATCCTTTCGAGCGGCATCATGCTGTGCAGGAGCGTCGGCCCGAGTTGGATGATATCCTCCACTATATGGACCAGCAGATGCACCATAACGTCGAAGAATGCGGGCGGGAAGTACATCTCAAGCTCGCATAGTATCACCACGATCTCTTCCTCAGAGCCTTCTGAGTTGCCTCACGCCAATCGACTTCCGAGAGATGACGTCGAAGAAGTTGCATAGGCCAAATAGCGTTTCACGGACGTGTGTGTCCATGATCCCACGGATTGCAACTGGAAGTATCTGCGGCATCAGCACGTGACAGTCGTGAGACTTCATCCTGCTGAACTTCTGCTTGTTGGGTCTAGGTATCTGCTTATCTTCCCAGCGTAACCGTAAGGAAGTTTTACTCCTAGGAGGCGGTGAAGAACTGCTCGATCTCCTCGACTTAGAGTGAAGCACGCAGCGGGAGGTAGTCATTTCGGTCTTCTTGGCCTTTTTGCCTTTGCGGCGACTTTACGTGTCCTGCTTCGCCTCATCATCATCATCATCATTAGCGTGAAGCTCCTGCTGATGCCCATTGATTTCAAGTCTGCCCTTGCTTTCGGCCCATCTTTGGTCCTCTACGGCATGTTGAGCAGGGTACCAAGCGGACTCTCGCACACGTTCTTCGTGATATGCATGACATCAAGGCTGTGAGGCACACGGTGGATCTTCCAAGACGGCAAGTCCCGGAAAACAGACCTCGTTTTCCATACCTTCAGCAGCTCTGGCGCCTTCGCTTCTTTCGGCTCTGGCGCCTTTTGCTTGTTTCCGGCGGTGGCAGTCTTTCCAATTTTTCAACAGCTTGTCTATTTCCTCGCCGCTCCTCGTACAGGCGTTTTCGGGTTCGGTTTCACCATCGAACAGATCCTTGCGTTTCCTCCACGGGTCATCGTCGAAGCCACCTTCAATGTCCCATGAACACGGTTTTCGAAGACCGGGATCTCTATCTAGCTGGCGATCGTTGTGTCATCCATGCACCTTACGCATCCGGAAAATCCGTGGACTACACCTGCCCGCGAGATATCCGTAACCGAGATAGTCGTGCACCGTCGTGAGCGGTCACGGCTCTCATAGGGAAATATTCTTTCTGCGGCGTCCACGTATTGGCTGGCGTTTTCCACAGCGTGTCAAGCTCCTCTTTCAGCAGCCCGGATCTGATTGATGTCGTTCCACTGGTTGTTTCGGCCCTTCAATTAGCATACTCATGTGAATGTACTTCCTCTTCATGCACAACCAGGGGAAGGTTGTCTTGTTGGGGAAGGTAGTAATTTCAAAAATTCCCTCGCTACGCCAAGACCATGGTGATGGCATAGCAACGAGAGGGAGAGTGTATGTCCACGTACCCTCGTGAGACCGTGGCGGAAGCGTTATAACAACGCGGTTGATGTAGTCGTCGTCTCCACGATCCGACCGATCCAAGTACCCGAGCGTCACGGCACCTCCGAGTTCTGCACCGCGTTCAGCTCGATGGCGATCCCGGGCTCCGATCCAGCAAAGCATCGGGGATGAGTTCCGTCGGCCGCACGGCGTGGTGGCGATGATGATGCTCCACCGACGCGAGGCTTCGCCTAAGCTCATGACGATATGACCGAGGTGTAATATGGTGGAGGGGGCACCGCTGCACGGCTAAGGAGCGATCACGTAGATCAACTTGTGTGTCATGGGGTGCCCCTGCCCCGTATATAAAGGAGCAAGGGAGGGCCGGCCAAGGAGGAGGAGGCGGCATGAGGGGAGTCCTACTCCCAGGAGTAGGACTCCTCCTTTCCTAGTAGGAGTAGGAGAGAAGGAAGGGGAAGGGAGGAAGGGTGCGGCCTCCCCTAGTCCAATTCGGACTAGGCCTTGAAGTAGCGGCCTGCCCTAGGCAGCCCCTCTCTCTTTCTCGCAGGGCCCAATAAGGCCCAATACTTCTCCCGGCGAATTCCCGTAACTCTCGGTACTCGAAAAATACCTGAATCATTGGAACCTTTTCGAACTCCGAATATAGTCGTCCAATATATCGATCTTTACGTCTCGACCATTTTGAGACTCCTCGTCATGTCCCGATCTCATCCGAGACTCCGAACTCCTTGGTACATCAAAACTCATAAACTCATAATAAAACTGTCGCCATCGCAACCTTAAGCGCGCGGACCCTACGGGTTCGAGAACTATGTAGACATGACCTAGAACTATTCTTGGTCAATAACCAATAAGCGGAACCTGGATGCCCATATTGGTTCCTACATATTCTCTGAAGATCTTTATCGGTCAAACCGCATAACAACATCGTTGTTCCCTTTGTCATCGGTATGTTACTTGCCCGAGATTTGATCGTCGGTATCCAATACCTAGTTCAATCTCGTTCTTTGGCAAGTCTCTTTACTCGTTACGTAATGCATCATTCCGTAACTAACTCATTAACTACATTGCTTGCAAGGCTTATAGTGATGTGCATTACCGAGAGGGCCGGAGATACCTCTCCAGACAATCGGAGTGACAAAACCTAATCTCGAAATATGCCAACCCAACATGTACCTTTGGAGACACCTGTAGTACTCCTTTATAATCACCCGATTCGTTGTGACGTTTGGTAGCACCAAAGTGTTCCTCCAGTGGCAGGAGTTGCATAATCTCATAGTTACGAGGAACATGTATAAGTCATGAAGAAAGCAATAGCAATATACTAAGCGATCAAGTGCTAGGCTAACGGAATGGGTCATGTCAATCACATCATTCTCCTAATGATGTGATCCCATTAATCAAATAACAACACATGTCTATGGTTAGGAAACATAACCATCTTTGATTAATGAGCTAGTCAAGTAGAGGCATACTAGTGACTATATGTTTGTCTATGTATTCACACATGTATCATGTTTCCGGTTAATACAATTCTAGCATGAATAATAAACATTTATCATGAAATAAGGAAATAAATAATAACTTTATTATTGCCTCTAGGGCATATTTCCTTCAGTCTCCCACTTGCACTAGAGTCAATAATCTAGTTCACATCATCATGTGATTCAACACTAATATTCACATCTGTATGTGATTAACACCCATAGTTCACATCGTCATGTGACCAACACCCAAAGGGTTTACTAGAGGTAATAATCTAGTTCACATCGCTATGTGATTAACACCCAAAGAGTACTAAGGTATGATCATGTTTTGCTCGTGAGAGAAGCTTAGTCAGCAGATTACATCACATTCGAGCCATATGTATTTTGCAAATATTCTATGTCTACAATGCTCTTGCACGGAGCTACTCTAGCTAATTGCTCCCACTTTCAATATGTATCCAGATTGAGACTTAGAGTCATCTGGATCGGTGTAAAAAGCTTGCATCGATGTAACTCTTTCTGACGGGCTCTTTTATCACCTCCATAATCGAGAAATATTTCCTTAGTCCTCACTAAGGATGTTCTTGACCAATGTCCGATGATCTACTCCTAGATCACTATTGTACTCCTTGCCAAATTCAGAGCAAGGTATACAATAGGTGCAGTACATAGCATGGCATACTTCATAGAACCTATGGTGAGGCATAGGGAATGACTTTCATTCTCTTTTCTATTTTACTGCCGTGGTGGGATTTGAGTCTTTACTCAATTTCACACCTTTGTAACACAGACAAGAACTTTTCTTTATTTGTTCCATTTTGAACTACTTCAAAATCTTGACAAGGTATGTACTTTATTGAAAAAACTTATCAAGCGTCTTGATCTCAATAGATCTTGATGCTCAATATGTAAGTAGTTTTACTGAGGTCTTTCTTTGAAAAACTCTTTCCAAATACTCCTTTATGCTTTGCAGAATAATTCTACATTATTTCCGATCAACAATATGTCATTCACATATACTTATCAGAAATGTTGTAGTGCTCCCACTCACTTTCTTGTAAATACAGGCTTCTCCAAAAGTTTGTATAAAACCATATGCTTTGATCACACTTATCAAAGCGTTTATTCAAACTCAAAGATGCTCGCTTTTGAGTCCATAGATGGATCATTTGAAGCTTGTACATTTTGTTAGCTCCTTTAGGATTGACAAAACCTTCTGGTTGTATCATATACAACTCTTCTTTAATAAATCCATTAAAGAATGTAGTTTTGACATCCATTTGCCAGATTTCATAAAATGTGGCAATTGCTAACATGATTCGGACAGACTTAAGCATCGCTACAATTGAGAAAATCTCATTGTAGTCAACACCTTGAACTTGTCGAGAACCTTTTTGTGACAAGTCGAGCTTTGTAGATAGTAACACTACTATCGGTGTCCGTCTTCCTCTTGAAGATCCATTTATTTAACATGGCTTGCTGATCATTGAGCAAGTCAATCAAAGTCCATACTTTGTTCTCATACATGGATCCTATCTCAGATTTCATGGCCTCAAGCCATTTCATGAATCTGGGCTCATCATCGCTTCCTCATAGTTCGTAGGTTCATCATGGTCTAGTAACATGACTTCCGAACATGATTACCGTACCACTACAGTGCGGATCTTACTCTGGAAGACCTCACGAGGTTTGGTAGCAACTTGATCTGAAGTTTCATGATCATCATCATTAACTTCCTCACTAATTGGTGTAGGAATCACGGAACTGATTTACGTGATGAACTACTTTCCAATAAGGGTGAAGGTACAATTACCTCATCAAGTTCTACTTTCCTCCCACTCACTTCTTTCGAGAGAAACTCCTTCTCTAGAAAGGATCCATTCTTAACAGCGAATGTTTTGCCTTTGGATCTGTGATAGAAGGAGTACCCAACAGTTTCCTTTGGGTATTCTATGAAGACGCACTTTTCCGATTTGGGTTCGAGCTTATCAGGTGAAAGCTTTTTCACATAAGCATCACAACTCCAAACTTTTAAGAAACGACGGCTTAGGTTTACTGCTAAACCATAGTTCATACGGTGTCATCTCAACGGATTTAATGGTGCCCTATTTAATGTGAATGCAGCTGTCTCTAATGCATAACCCCAAAACGATATTGGTAAATTGGTAAGAGACATCATTGATCGCACCATATCAAATAAAGTGCGGTTATGACGTTCGGACACACCATTACGTTATGGTGTTCCATGTGGCGTGAGCTGTGAAACTATTCCACATTGTTTTATATGAAGGCCAAACTCGTAACTCAAATATTCTCCTCCGCGATCAGATCGTAGAAACTTTATTTTCTTATTACGATGATTCTCCACTTCACTCTGAAATTCTTTGAACTTTTCAAATGTTTCAGACTTGTGCTTCATTAATTAGATATACTCATATCTGCTCAAATCATCTTGTGAAGGTCAGAAAATAACGATACTTGCCGTGAGCTTTAACACTCATCGGACCGCATACATCAGTATGTATTATTTCCAATAAGTCATTTGCTCGCTCCATTGTTCCGGAGAAGCGAGTCTTTAGTCATCTTGCCCATAAGGCATGGTTGGAAGCATCAAGTGATTCATAATCAAGTGATTCCAAAATCCCATCAGCATGGAGTTTCTTCATCGCTTTACACCAATATGACCTAAGCGGCGATTGCCACAAATAAGTTGCACTATCATTATTAACTTTGCATCTTTTGGCATCAATATTATGAATATGTGTATCACTACGATCGAGATCCAACATACTATTTTTATTGGGTGTATGACCATTGAAGGTTTTATTCATTTAAACAGAACAACAATTATTCTTTGACTTTAAACGAATAACCATTTTGAAAACTATTTTCATTGGGTGTATGACCATCGAAGGTTTTATTCATTTAAACAGAACAACAATTATTCTTTGACTTAAAATGAATAACCGTTTTGCAATAAACATGATCAAATCATATTCATGCTCAACGCAAACACCAAATAACATTTATTTAGGTTTAACACTAATCCCGAAAGTATAGGGAGTGTGCGATGATGATCATATAAATCTTGGAACTACTTCCAACACTCATCGTCACTTCCCCTTCAACTAGTCTCTGTTTATTCTATAACTCCTGTTTCGAGTTACTAATCTCAGCAACCGAACAAGTATCAAATACTCAGGGGCTACTATAAACACTAGTAAGGCACACATCAATAACCTGTATATCAAATATACTCTTGTTCAATTTGCCGTCCTTCTTATCCGCCAAATGCTTGGGGTAGTTCCGCTTCCAGTGACCAGTTCCATTGCAGCAAAAGCACTTAGTCTCAGGCTTAGGTCCAGACTCGGGCTTCTTCACTCGAACAGCAACTTGCTTGCCGTTCTTCTTGAAGTTCCCCTTCTGCCCTTTGCCCTTTTCCTTGAAACTAGTGGTCTTGTCAATCATCAACACTTGATGCTCTTTTCTTGATTTCTACCTTCGTCGATTTCAGCATCACGAAGAGCTTGGGAATTACTTTTGTCATCCCTTGCATATTATAGTTCATCACGAAGTTCTACTAACTTGGTGATGGTGACTGAAAATTCTGTCTATCACTATCTTATCTGGAAGATTAACTCCCACTTGATTCAAGCGATTGAAGGACCCAGACAATCTGAGCACATGCTCACTAGTTGAGCGATTCTCCTCCATCTTTTAGCTATAGAACTTGTTGGAGACTTCATATCTCTCAACTCGGGTATTTGCTTGAAATATTAACTTCAATTCCTGGAACATCTCATATGGTCCATGACGTTTAAAAGCGTCTTTGAAGTCCCGATTCTAAGCCTTTAAGCATGGTGCACTAAACTATCAAGTAGTCATCATATTGAGCTAGCCAAACGCGTTCATAACGTCTGCATCTGCTCCTGCAATAGGTTTGTCACCTAGCGGTGCATTAAGGACATAATTTTTTCTGTGCAGCAATGAGGATAAACCTCAGATCACGGATCCAATCCGCATCATTGCTACTAACATTTTTCAACATAATTTTTCTCTAGGAACATATCAAAACAAACATATAAAAACATAGGGAAGCAACAACGCGAGCTATTGATCTACAACATAATTTGCAAAATACTACCAGGACTAAGTTCATGATAAATTAAAGTTCAATTAATCATATTACTTTAGAACTCCCACTTAGATAGACATCCTCTAATCTTCTAAGTGATTACGTGATCCATATTAACTACACCATGTCCGATCGTCACGTGAGATGGAGTAGTTTCAGCAGTGAACATCAATATGTTGATCATATCTACTATATGATTCACGCCGACCTTCGGTCTCCGTGTTCCGAGGCCATATCTGTTATATGCTAGGCTCATCAAGTTTAACCTGAGTATTACGCGTGCGCAACTGTTTTGCACCCGTTGTATTTGAACGTAGAGCCTATCACACCCGATCATCACGTGGTGTCTCAGCACGAAGAACTTTCATAGCGGTGCATACTCAGGAGAACACTTCTTGATAATTTTAGTGAGAGATCATCTTATAATGCTACCGTCAATCAAAGCAAGATAAGATGCATAAAGGATAAACATCACATGCAATCAATATAAGTGATATGATATGGTCATCATCATCTTGTGCTTGTGATCTCCATCGCCAAGCACCGTCATGATCACCATCGTCACCGGCGCGACACCTTGATCTCCATCGTAGCATCGTTGTCGTCTCGCCAACTATTGCTTCTCGACTATCGCTACTGCTTAGTGATAAAAGTAAAGCAATTACATGGCGTTGCATTTCATACAATAAAGCGACAACCATATGGCTCCTGCCAGTTGCCGATAACTTCGGTTACAAAACATGATCATCTCATACAATAAAATATAGCATCATGTCTTGACCACATCACATCACAACATGCCCTGCAAAAACAAGTTAGACGTCCTCTACTTTGTTGTTGCAAGTTTTACGTCGCTGCTACGGGCTGAGCAAGAATCGTTCTTACCTACGCATCAAAACCACAACGATAGTTTGTCAAGTTGGTGCTGTTTTAACCTTCGCAAGGACCGGGCGTAGCCACACTCGGTTCAACTAAAGTGAGAGAAACAGACACCCGCCGGTCAACTTTAAGCAACTAGTGCTCGAAGCGGTGAAACCAGTCTCGCGTAAGCGTACGCGTAATGTCGGTCCGGGCCGCTTCATCTCACAATACTGCCAAACCAAAGTATGACATGCTGGTAAGCAGTATGACTTATATCGCCCACAACTCACTTGTGTTCTACTCGTGCATATGACATCAACGCATAAAACCTGGCTCGAATGCCACTGTTGGGGAACGTAGTAATTTCAAAAAAATTCCTACGCACATGCAAGACCATGGTGATGGCATAGCAACGAGAGGGGAGAGTGTATGTCCACGCACTCGTGAGACCGTGGCCGGGCGTTATAACAACGTGGGTAGTAAATGCGACTCCACGATCCGACCGATCCAAGTACCGAGCGTGCGGCACCTCCGAGTTCTGCACACGTTCAGCTCGATGGCGATCCCGGGCTCCGATCCAGCAAAGCGTCGGGGATGAGTTCCGTCAACCTGACGGCGTGGTGGCGATGATGATGCTCCACCGACGCGGGGCTTCGCCTAAGCTGCTGACGATATGACCGAGGTGTAATATGGTGGAGGGGGCACCGCACGGCTAAGGAGCGATCACGTAGATCAACTTGTATGTCATGGGGTGCCCCCTGCCCCGTATATAAAGGAGCAAGGGAGGGCCGGCCAAGGAGGAGGAGGCGCGCCAAGGGGGAGTCCTACTCCCAGGAGTAGGACTCCTCCTTTCCTAGTAGGAGTAGGAGAGAAGGAAGGGGAAGGGAGGAAGGGTGCGGCCTCCCCTAGTCCAATTCGGACTAGGCCTTGAGAAGCGTGCGGCCTGCCCTAGGCAGCCCCTCTCTCTTTCCCGCAGGGCCCAATAAGGCCCAATACTTCTCCATGACGAATTCCCGTAACTCTCTGGTACTCCGAAAAATACCCGAATCATTCGGAACTTTTCCGAACTCCGAATATAGTCGTCCAATATATCGATCTTTACGTCTCGACCATTTCGAGACTCCTCGTCATGTCCCCGATCTCATCCGGGACTCCGAACTCCTTCGGTACATCAAAACTCATAAACTCATAATAAAACTGTCATCGCAACCTTAAGCGTGCGGACCCTATGGGTTCGAGAACTATGTAGACATGACCTAGAACTATTCCTGGTCAATAACCAATAGTGGAACCTGGATGCCCATATTAGTTCCTACATATTCTACGAAGATCTTTATCGGTCAAACCGCATAACAACATACGTTGTTCCCTTTGTCATCGGTATGTTACTTGCCCGAGATTTGATCGTCGGTATCCAATACCTAGTTCAATCTCGTTACTGGCAAGTCTCTTTACTCGTTACGTAATGCATTATTCCGTAACTAACTCATTAGCTACATTGCTTGCAAGGTTTATAGTGATGTGCATTACCGAGAGGGCCCAGAGATACCTCTCCGACAATCGGAGTGACAAAACCTAATCTCGAAATACGCCAACCCAACATGTACCTTTGGAGACACCTGTAGTACTCCTTTATAATCACCCAGTTACGTTATGACGTTTGGTAGCACCCAAAGTGTTCCTCCGGTAAACGGGAGTTGCATAATCTCATAGTTACAGGAACATGTATAAGTCATGAAGAAAGCAATAGCAATATACTAAACGATTAAGTGCTAGGCTAACGGAATGGGCCATGTCAATCACATCATTCTCCTAATGATGTGATCCCATTAATCAAATAACAACACATGTCTATGGTTAGGAAACATAACCATCTTTGATTAATGAGCTAGTCAAGTAGAGGCATACTAGTGACTATATGTTTGTCTATGTATTCACACATGTATCATGTTTCCGGTTAATACAATTCTAGCATGAATAATAAACATTTATCATGAAAAAAGGAAATAAATAATAACTTTATTATTGCCTCTAGGGCATATTTCCTTCATGTACATCCACACAAACACAGGCCAGGTGCTATCTGTGCTTCTTTGGCTGCCAAACGGATTGACTCCATCGGTGCTCGCGCCCAGCACGATGTTCCTTGGATCGTTCCCAAATTCTGAGTCTTCGAAGTTCAACGCTTGCCACCGCTCGCATCCTTAGGGTGACTCAGCATCTTGTCTTTTTATCTATCTCCGGATCATTTGCGTCATCTTCTCGCTTCTTCTCCTCCCTATCCGGCGTGCCAGCAGGAGCTTTGCTACCTTAGGGTCCGCGAAATACCGCTGCAGACGAGGAGTGATCGGAAAGTACCACACCACTTTTCAGGAGCTTTCTTCCTCTTCTTGTATCGAAAGTGACGCCAAGACACCGGACATATGGTAGACTCCGCGTGCTCGTCCCGATAAATGATGCAATTGTTCATGCACACATGGTATTTCACGTGCGGTAAATCAAGAGGACACACGATTTTCTTCGCCTCCTCCAAACTGGTCGGGCACTTGTTCCCCTTGGGAAGACGTTCGTGCCAGAATGTCATGTTCTCGTCGAAGCATCGTCGGTCATTTTGTGTTTTACCTTCATCTCCGTGAGCCATGAGCGTTACTTTCAAAGGGTATCCTTGGGCCAGCATCCTTCATACAATGGAGTAACCGCGTCTAACTCAAGTTGATCCATCTTTGCTTTCTCTCGGGCGGCAGCTCTGGCGTTATCCGTCTGCTTGAGAAGCAGCTCTTGAATATGAGGGTCCTGCACCCAGCCCATCGATGGTCCAGCGTCGTCTGCTCCGCCGGCATCATCATCTTCATGATCATGCCCGTCGTCTGCTCCGGCATCTTCCTCATCATCATGTCCTGCATCTTCTACATGATGACTGTGTACAACATCACCGTCGTGATCATCTCACAGGGATTCTTCGTCTTCTCGCTTTGCCCGAGCAGCGGTGGTTGTCTTGCTGCCCTTCCTCATTTCTTGCCCGGCCCCCATGGACGACCTCATAGTCATCTTCATCACCTTGCCACCGATAGCCATCCATGAAACTACGCAAGAACAGATGGTCCCGCACCTGCCGGGAATCCGGGTCCGCAATAAGGCTCTTCAGCTTGCATCTTCGACACGGACATCTTATCTCCGTCTCGTTCTTTTGAAGCATCTTGGCCTTCGCGGAGCTCAAAAACCTATTCACGATGCCTTCGGTCATCGTGCGGACCATGGTCGCTGAGGTAGAGCAAAAGCGATATTTTAGAACCAAACAAAAATTTGGCATGACTTTCCTAAAAATAGGACCAAAAGAATGCTTAATGCCAAAATTCTACAACGGAAATGAATCAACATTCCGGCAAAATATTGGCAACTATCGCATTTCAAATACGGTACACCTCCAAACACAAACACATATGCAACACCACAAACATATGCAACACCACGAACATACATAGATCTAGCTAGGCCATAAAAAGTGCATGTGCACATTGTTGTAGGGAGAACAACATAAATATAGCTTCCTCCCTTACTTACCTATTAAAACAAGGTAATTTAACCACTTAATTTGAATGAATCTATGGTGGAAATGAGGTGAAAAAGAGGAGGCACCTGAGACAAGGAGGAGGTGGAGAGAATGAAGTGGGGAGAAAGTGAGTGTGGGTAGGAGAGGCTGTCCAAAATATCTTGTTGCTGCCCACTTACTAATGGCGCACCAGCAATAAATGCGCCATTAGTAATCCAGGTTACTAATGGCGCACCTTCTGGCGGTGCGCCATTAGTAGTTTTGCAAAAAAAACAATACTAATGGCGCACTGATCACTAGTTTAAACTACTAATGGCGCACGGTTGACCAGTGCGCCATTAGTAGTATTGCAAAAAAAGGAATAAAAAATATAATAAAAAAAAACAACATTAGTGGCGCACTTTCGGACGGGTGCGCCATTAGTAGTTACAACTACTAATGGCGCACTTTATCTGGATGCGCCATTAGTATGTTTGGACAGGCGCACTAGTTCAAAAAAATTTGATACTAATGGCGCACCCTTTGCCTGGTGCGCCATTAGTAGTTTCAACTCTAATGGCGTGTCGATGGTAAGTGCGCCATTAGTATATACTAATGGCGCACCACCTCTCTGGTGCGCCATTAGTGTCAATCCCATCTATAGCCCTTTTTCTAGTAGTGTAAAGGGGACGGCCTGATTTGGGGCACACGACACGAGTTTACGATTTGCTTGAACCAAATCTCACGACAATCCTAATGTGTGACGAAACGATTCCCTAACGATGATCTGATCAATGACACATTGTGGGTTGATCGGTGCTGTCCTTTGATGAGGGGATCTGGCATGTAGCCTTATCCTCTGTCAGGGTCTCTAGCTCAGCGGTAACCAAATAGGTCTAATCGATGAGGGTACCCCAACACCAGAAGATCCCCCTCCCCTGATCAAGATGACCTCGGCGTGTGTGCCCGAAGCCCATATTTTGGACCATGGAATCGTCCCACGTCGTCGAGGCGGTCTGGGAGGATCCAAGCCGGCACCGAAAGACTTTCGCACCAAGGAGTAAGATTGATGTAGGCCCTCCTTGGGGTTACGCTGGGGGATAGACCCTTGCCTTCCCCTTTCCCCAACATTTATGTGGTCCATTAGCAGGATTGTTGTTGAGGCTTGGACCCCAAGTTGGGTGCCAAATGTCAACGAGTAATGGTATGTCAATCTTATGGTCTAAAGTTTTTTATCGAAGGATGTAGAGAGATGGGTGAAGCCCGAGTAGATCTCGTTGGCGATGGTGACACGATGATTAGGTTCGGGCCCCGGATGGTTAGCATATGTCCTTCCTACCTATCTTTATTGATGAACTTACGATTACAGTTGTGTTTCTATCCGCTGAACGGGGTATGGGAATGAGCTCCCGAGTATCTTTTGCTTTTGACAATAGGAGGGATTACGTACCCTTATAGTCAGTCCAAGGTTGGTAGTTTGGTACCGATCTTCAAGGGATACAATACAATCAGGCGATCTTGCAGTTATGAGGAACCAATCTCTTACTACCACGGAACCCCTAAATAGTAACACAGTGGAGCATAGGACTCGAGAGTTCTAAGGCACTTACTCCGGTGATGAGGTTTAGGTGTCTTGTACCGTATCTCTCTCGGAGTGGGTAGCCGTACTAAATGACATGTGCCACCACTCTCGCCTTTCCGTGTGTGGTGGTGGGTGTGGCCATGCACAACCCTCCTCCCCATGTTTGAAGGGGAAAGGTTTGATGCCACCATTGTTGCCTTCTCGTGCGCTGTGGTGGTGATGATTTTTAGACGTGAATCGCCTCATTTAAGTATGTAGTGGGCTCCTCTTAGGCAAGCGGCTGCAAATAAAACACTTATCCGAGCAAATTTCGTAGTTACAACTTACAACCGACTCAATGACAGGTGGCTATCTTTTAATAACTAACTGACTGAGCTTATTTGTGTCGACTGAAATCATTTTTGGTGATGGACTCCATGAACCAATTTGAAAGCTAACATGTGTGCTAGTCTTTAGAGTAGGACCATGTACATCTTCGATGATTTTTAAAATTCTTTAGCTTTGAAAAGGAAAATGGTGCCCTGCGGACACAGGAGGTGGAGCTGGCTAGGGTGACGATGGATTAATGGTGGTCTTCGGCCGACAAACGTTGTAGTACTCTAATAAACTCCTACTCTGTCATGCATACTCATTGCACATTGATTAATGGTGGAAAGTTGGTGCACTGCCGATCAATAGAATCCGCGTCCGTCTATGCCGTTCACACCGTCTTCAATATCATTTGTAGCGAGGGAGATTAATTGATTAACCGTGGCAACTTGATCTCATGAATGCACATTCAAGGTTTGGTCTCTCGCGTGGTCTTCTTGTCCAGGTCTTCTTGTTCTCTCGGGTGAGATGAATTGGACATGACAAGGGGCTCCCGCGACTAGGCGGGCGCTAGGGTTCCCCTCCTCCCCTCCCGCCGCCGCCGGCCTCGCGCCCCACCTCCACCCCCCCCCCTTCCGCCCTCCTCCTTCGCCGTCCAGGTCCGCCTCGCGCCGCCTCCCAAGGAGGTGGCCGGGGCGGAGCTCGCGCTCCTCTCCCGCGGGGCCCCTCCTCCCTCGTCTCCCCCCGCCGCCCCCGGCGCTGGCCCGGGTGATGCCGGTGGCGACGGGCCTTCTCGTCCCCGCGTCCTCCCTTCCTGGGGCAGGGAGGCGGCGGCGGTGCAGCCCGGCTCGGCTGCGTCCGGCTGCCTGGCGGCGGCCGACGGCAGGCGTGGTGACGTCGCCGCTCCATGGCGGCGGGGCGGCGTGATGGTGTTGGGTGGTCGTCGACGCGCCCCCGGCCTAGATCTGGGCCTGACGGGCCCTATCTGGGCCCTAGCGGGCCGGCCCTCCGGCGTGGTCTCGTTGTCTGCGGCGCGGTGAGGAGGAGGAGCGGCTCGGACAGGGGGCGTCGGCGCCGACGGCGTGCCGGCGGCAGCACGAAGGCGGGAGCTTTACGGGCCCACGAGGGCTCGGCTGGGCATGTGGGCCTACGGGCCTGGTGTGCTCCTGCTATTGCGTCCGGACGGCTACCGTCGCTGACGGTGGAGGTGGGGCTCTCCCGCGTGCCGATGGTGCTGATGCCCTAGTCCCGGCTCTGATTCTTCGCTGCGCTGTCCTCACCTCGCGGTGCCGTGGTGAGACGGCGTGGAGGCCTCATGACCGCATTGGCGCAGGGTGGTGGTTGGTTTTGTGGCTGGATCCAGAGCGCCCGGGGTGCGGGTTGGGATCGAGGGAAACCCCTGTCGGCATGGCCGACTCCGGCGCGGTGGCGCCTGTGGGTGCCACCTGACCTTCCGGGAGGGCGTCGGGGGCTACCCTTCCTCTCGCCTCGTCGTGTACCGGGGGAAACCCTTGGCAGCAGCGTCGTCATCGTCGCGATCCTTCTTGGAGGTGTTGATTGGTGCTGGCGCTTCGGAGTCTTGGAGCCTAGTGGTAGAGCCCGGTGGGCGCAGCGATCGCGAGGCTTCTTCGTTTTTGTTGATCCGCCGTTGTCGGCATTTGTTTCTTTTGCTCTTTCTCTGTCGTTTCTTTTGGGCGTGTCTGTGCTGCTTCCGCCCCAGCACCTATCCCTGTATGGTTTGGTTGGTTGCTTTGTATACAAAGCGGGGGGAAACCCTTTTTCGGTAATGCACATCCAATTGTCGACTAAAAGGCTGGTCATAATAGTAGTCTATATTACTACTAAAGACATAATTGGTAGTACCAAATGTGTGGTATCATGCAAGTTTCATTTATTTAAATGTAGATTCATTTTGGCTCGCGTGCGTTATGTTACCAGAAACATCTTTCTCCTTATTAACTACTTGCCACATAAACAAATTTGTTGTGGAGTGCGTTATGTTGCTAGGCAAGTTACTCTCACTATGGTCATGGGCATCTCCAACACGGATCACCAAAACACCCTCAAATGTTTCGCTCGGACCATCCAAACAGTTTTAGCCATTCAACACAGATCATCAAATCAAGCCCGACCGGTCCAGATGTTTGAATTTCCACAGACCGCCCAAAATCTAGGGAGCTCTAGGGAGTCTGGACGTCCATCACGTCGCCCTCCGACACCCCAAACCCACCCAAACATCTAGTCGGTGCCCACACAGTTGGACATTCCCTTCACTATTCCGATGCAAAACCCCGCCTTCTTCGACCCGATCGCTCACATGTTTTTGACTCCTTCCGCTGCCCGCTGTCGCTGCAATGGATTCTTTGGAGGGACCAATAGCTCCTGTGCGACGTTTTTAAGGTGAATTGGCAAGAGTGCGACGTAGTTTGAGCGAATGGCTGTGGTGCGACACATTTGAGCAGGTAAATAGCCCACACACGACATGGCTGTTAAACTCTACTGATGCCCTCTTTACCTGTTGTGGGCTGGACCCACCACTTATCCACTCAAGCACGGGACCAACCACTTGTCTATTCGCGGGACCCACCTCCTCGCAGCTAGAAGAGACGAGCGCCTGCGTTCGTCCGCCCGCCGCCCATTCATCCCCTTTCCCCAATCTTTCTCTTCTCCGGCGACCTAGCGCAAATGTCTACCTCCTTCGCCGCACACTCAAAATGGCGACAGTATGGACCAGTGCTGCTCACAAGGTGCCCTGACTGCCCACGCCCAGACCCTCTTAAACGGTTGGTCACTAAGAGGGATGACAGTGGCAATCTTGGGCGGTAATTTGTGAAATGCTTGAGCAAACCAATGACAGGAAGGGATGGCAAGGTTAGATCTTAGTTCTTAGCCCGTTCTTTCGCTGTCTTTTGCTCTGATTTCTCCATATTTTGTTTTTTCTCCTCGAATTTGGGATTTAGGGTTCATGTTGTTCTTTTCAGATCTTGAAGAAATGTTACCATTTCAAGTGGATTGATGAATATGTTGATAGGATTCAGTTTGAGGGCTACGTTGATTCGAGTGTGGCCGCAACCTGGGAGCTCAATTTGGTCGGGATGCCGCCGATTGCTGTGGAGAATACAGGGAGCTCGGGCGGAGGGGCGGGTAGAGTCGTGCCGATGGCGATGTATGCGCGCAATGCTGAACTGCATGCGGAGTCCGAACTGACCGAGGAACTGAAGAAGATCAAGAAACATCTAATGCAGATGATCGATTTACAGAAGCAAGCAAATATCATGGCAGGGGGGTTCTATTGTTGTATCATTGCTCTGTTTTTGTTTTATTTGTTGTTCATCCATCATTAAAATGGGCATTTAGGCATGTCAGGGTAGAGGATGTGATCTGTGCGCCATGCCAAGTTATGTATCTGAATTGAAGCAGCAATTTGGAACACAAATTATTCAGTGTTCATGCTTTGTTTCCTCTGTTTTTGTTCTTCAGTTATAAGAGTACACACCCAAATTTAGTTTCTAGTAAAATACAAAATTGGGCTGCTGAATAGATGTTGGGCCGTGACCAGCCCACCTGCCAGAGGGGCACCAGCCCGCCCACCTCTCACTTTGGCAAATAAAATGGGGCCCAATAAAATGTTACTTGTTTCAATTTTGGCCTTTTTCTTGCACTAAATTTTGTGATGGATCATTTTTGCCCAAAACTAATGCATGTCTACGGTTCCATGAACTAAATGAGTTGCATGCTTGCATGAAGTGCCAAGTAAATTAGTTTACATTTCCTCCCATGTCCATAGTGGGTTTGCATGGGGCTCCTAGTTGCATGTCCATGGTTTGGCCAATATTTTGAAGATGGTGTGTGTGGTGAGGCGCCCGTGTGGTGACTGGGGTCTAGAAATCCGGGCCCGTGGCAACCCATAGCAATACACGAATAATAAGCAAAAACAACCCATAGCAATCCACAAAAAATAGCATGAAACACACAATATATATAGCAGCATAATGATTATATAGAAGCATAAAGATTCCAACCCATAGTTCCACGATAGCCTTACAACTTAAAGTACTAATAAAACTTAATAATAGTAGCTTAACGATTACAACTTAAAAAAACTAATACGATAGATCTCGCTAGATAGATAGGGGGCACCAAACGCGGGTTCTTCGGGTTCTTCTTCTCCTCCTCCTCCGGGGCCACCTCGCTCCTCCGGGCGCCGCCCTTCACTCCTCCCCCCCATTGTTGATGGGGTACGGGAGCGTGTGCATAACGCCGTTGTTGGGGAAAATGCCGTTGAAGTCGGTGTAGATATTGTAGATTGTGAAAGCTATGAACTCACAACCAACCCAATACGCTCGCCCAAGGAGATGGAAAGCATCGAAAGGATTAGTGAACGTGGCGAGGAGCCCAACCACAATGCCGTTGTGGTTGACCTCCTCAAGATGGTACATCCGAGGAGAGCCGCGGGGGAGGTGGTGGAAGCCGGCCCCAAGGAAGAACTCCGTTAACTCCCTTGCGCCCCTCCACCTCGAGATCGCCCAAACCCTAAGGGTTTTCTCTACATACACTCCGTCCGGGTAGAGCCTTTCCGGCACGGTTGGGGGGAAGCGGTAGGTGGGGTCGGTGTACTGCATGGTGGCGGGGTGGCTCGAGGGCTCGATCGGGTTTGCTGGAGAAGAAGGAAGAAGGAGGGCAGAGGAGGCGGATGGGGTGTGGATGAGGAGGGAGAGGAAGACGATAGTGCCCGGCTTAAATAGCCCAAGTGCGACGTGGTTTCACCTCGTAGAATTAATGGGCGTCTGGCGTTTGGTGGGGGCGTGGCGCCCCATGAAAGTGTGTACACGAGGGGGTGGCGGCGTTTGGTGGGAGCGTGGGAAACGGGTTGCGATCCTTCTGTGCCACTGGTTGCGGGTCAAGGGGGACGGGCTCACGCACGCGTCTGTGTCGTCGTGGGTCAAGGGGACACGCCTGCCCCGGGTTCTTTGCGTGTGCCGCCCGTGCATTCATGCCCTAGCCCATTCTTGCTAGTGCCTGGCTAGAGGGCAACGTTCGGTCGATGGGGGGCCCGTCGATGGGAGTCGTGACAAGTGACAATAATGGACGCCTTCATTTGCCCATCTTGTAACGGGCAGCACGCTGTTTGAACTGCATCGATACCCACATGGATGCCCCGATACCCCATGCCAGTATTGCGTCCTCAAAGAGGGGCACGCCATGTACAGCACGCCATGCAGCGTTGGCTTTTTGGTTGTCTTCATCGGGCTGCTGCATTGTGGCCGGGTGCATGCTTTGATGCGACGATGCATTGCTTCTAATGGTAGGCATGCAACAGCTTATCGCGCGTCGATAGGGGTGGCGGAGCAGGGCTACGTCGAGGGCATGCATGCAACGGGCCCGCATGCAACGCACGCGGCGCAGTTCTGCGGCTGGGCATGCATGTTGCGGGTAGGCTCAGGCACGCATGCAATGATGGAAAGGGCACTGCGTAGGCTTGGTCCATGCACCGCGTCAACTCTTGCCGTTGGATTCAAATGAACGGTCCTGATGCCCCAACGAGAGAGGCGGATCCAAACCCCACCGATTCAACCAATCAGCGCGTCTCATGCGGATCGATGCACACTGTAGCTAACCCTAGCGCCTGATCTCAACCGTCCACGCACAACGATCGACGGCCCGGTAGTGTGCGGGGTTTTGAGGGGTTTTGGGAGGGGTTTTGAGGGGTTTTGGCTGATTAGGGTTGAGCATAACTAATTCAAAAAAAATCAAAAATATATAAAACTTGCGCACATAGTCTTATTATGTCGTGTAGTAACGAGAAAAAAAATATATATATGGTTTACATACATTTTTATGAAAATTCCTTCACAAAATTGTCACTCCTCGAACAATGTAGTATGGAGTTCAAGGATGAGAGTGGTGGGCACCCGAGAGAGTAGGTGGGGTTTTGAAAATGAAAAGTGTGTAAACCTCACCAAAACTTCATTTTGGATTGACTAAGAAAGATCTTAACTTACTTTTCTCATTTTCATGTTTTAAACTTGTTTTATATATAATTTTCTATTAAACCTTGTTTTCTCAAAAAAAAGAAAATAATAGAAAATTAATTTAATAAATAGTGAGACTTTAGATGTACACTATATAGGTAGAATAGATGTGTAGAAAAATTATTTGGCTGGTTTAGACAAGGTGTCAAAAAAACTTGCTTAAATATGAGGCCGTTTACCCTACCTTTGGAGGTCATTTGAGACACACTTTTCATGACTATGAGTTCAACTTACCAAAAGGACTCGGAATGATCAGCAAGCAAAGATAATTTCAGTTGAGGTAGTTTAGATAGCATTAAAACATCAATACCCCATCCCTAATTCAAATTTGAGCCCAAATTTGAATTTAAATTTGAATTTTATTTGGCTGGTAGGTACCAACAAACAAGTTCGAATAGAAATACAGGGATACATAGTGACTACCAGTACGCATCAAGTTACAAATATTATTACATGCCCCAAATTTTCAAACTGTTCTCTGTTCTACCTCTTCCTACCACGTCGCGTGCCCTTCTTCGCCTTAGCACTTCTTGTTTTTGGTTCTACTACACACACAAGTTCACTGATCATCTTGGTTTTCTTCACTGGTCTTTTCAACACCTCGCCAACACCCTCATGATCAGTGTCTTCCGTCTCAATGTTGACAGCAGTTTCAGTTTCTTCGGTGTGTACCTCAACATGGGTTTCTTCAGTCTGAACCTCGACACGCTCAGGTTCAGTTTCAACCTCGAGAGCAGTTTCTTCGGTGTGTACCTCAACATGGGTTTCTTCAGTCTGAACCTCGACACGCTCAAGTTCAGTTTCAACCTCGAGAGCAGTTTCTTCAGTTTGAATGTTGACTGCAGCAGGATTTTCTTCAGTCTGCTCAGGCTCAGGCACACTTCTCCTCTTTCTACCGCCACTGACTCTTGCTTTTTTTGTTGGCCAACACTGTTCAACAACAAGGGGTTGACTTGCTCGCTTCCTCCTGGCCATTGGGAAAATGTTATACATATAGTAATTAGAAAAAGCACCAAATCAAAACACGCATAAATAAACAAGAACATACTTTGGCTTATCAGAGTGTAACGGCATTTGACAGATCCCACTGTGCCCAAGTTCCTGCACAACTTGCATCTATTTTTGTTACCTTTTGGGCCCTTTTGGCTTTCCATCTTTCTTTCCCTTCTTACTACTCCCACCTTTCTCAAACCATGCCTTGAATCTACTCTGTTTAGGCCTGCCAGCCTTTCTTTTCGTCAAGGGAGGACACATGGAAATTTCAATGTCCACTTCAGGCCACTGAGACTGATCTGTAAGTGCTGGAATTGGAGTATCATATGCAGCTTTGAATCTTGCTACCGAATAATATTCATGCAAATATGGGTGCATGTTTATCTTCGGTTGGGATGCTAAGAAGAGAATGGCATGCTCACATGGTTTACCAAAGTGTGTTGCCACCGAGGCAAGTGCAATCATGCAATTCAGTGTTAACAACATGTCTCCTTCCAGTTTTGTTATCTCTAACTTCAGCACCCCAAGGTGAAGATTTTTCAACAAACAAATGTGAAAGATTTTTGCTCCTATTGACCACCTGTTGTACCACTGCTGGAAGCTTATCACCTTGCAGAAAATCACCTATCCTTCTTCTCAATTCCCACAGCCGCATGAGCATGATCCTGATTTGGTCAACCATGTCATGCACAGGCAAATCTTTTAACTCCTTCACCTTGTTGTTGAAACTCTCTGCCAAATTGTTGTTGATGTGGTCACACTTGATGGCAGTGTTGAATGCTGACTGTACCATAACAAAGAATGGTAGGTGTTCAGCCATGGACCAAACTCATCACATGCTGCCATTATCTTATCAAGATGATATTTGTGTGTCTGCCTAGTGTAAGATCTTGCTGCTGGCCACATGCGCCCAAATTCTTCTCCTCTAAAATTTTTAATCAAATTCATCCACAAATGACCAAGCACTCCCTCCGCTTCAGCATGTGGGAAAACATTTTCACTGAATTTTCAAGCCCCTTACATGCATCTCGTGTATAGCCAAAGGTGACACTGCCCTAGGCACCTTTTCAACTGGATCATGAACCATGTCCATGAAGCCTGCTTCGACTGAAACAAGCCAACAGCAATAGGAAACATCCAGTTGTGTCCATCTAGAGCATTGCATGCTGCCAACTGACCATTCCACTTGCTGTCAAAAATGATGAGTCTATGCTCAAATATGGACGGCACCCTGCTTTGAACCCATCGATGCAAGGCTTCAAAGCCATAAAAAACTTGGAGAACTTGACTTCACCTGAGGGTGATACCTCTGTATCTATCTCCACAACACTGCCAGGTGACCTCTTTTCCACCTCTGCTTTGAAGTTGTAAAGCATCCTAAATGTATTTGCCCAATCACCATATAAATTTTTCATTGCCCTTTGTTTTGCCTTCCACACTGTGGTATATTTAAGTTTAATGGGGTACATCTTTTCCATGTCTACTTTGAGTTTCTTGGCAGTAGTGTTTGGTGTTTTGGCTAAAATTGGGGTGATCTTTTCTGCAACCCAAAGTTGTGATGTCATGGTTGATACTGTCTGTGAACTTGTAATACAAGTATGTTGATTGGGGATTTGGTTAACTCGACAAGATTTCCATCAAAGTTGCAGTCTAGCAGATATGTACCACTTGCAAGGCTTCACACTACCATCAAATCCTCTGCACCTCGCATAAAACTTCTTTCTATCAGTCCAAACAGTCTTGGCATCAAATTCATGTTTGACTGCATAAGTCTTGAAACACATCCTAAACTCCTTCATGCTTGGGAACAACTTGCCTACTTCAATGACAGGGTTTTCTTTGTCATACACATGCACCAGCTCATCATCATGTGCATCATCTACTTCATCTGCAGCTCGTTCCATCAACTGTCCATCTACTTCTTCATCAGCATTAGCAGGCAAACTAGATTCGCCCTTCTCCTGCTTATCTCTGTCATCAACTGGAATACCAAAAAGTTTGGCCATCTCAATGTCAGGCATTGGTGCAATGACCAAATCAGTAGGCTCATCTAATTCAACTACATTCCAATCAACAGTTGCTGCAGTTTCAGTTTCAGTTCCAGTCACATGTCCCTCTTCGGCTATTACTGTAAGTTCAGTACACATGGGAATCAATGGCCTCTGTGTAGACCAATCATCGTCTACCATCTGCGCAGCCAATTGCGATGGCACATATCCAACCAACGAAAAAATGTTCAGATCAACGAGCTTAGCAAAAAAATTAGCCCGTTTGCTTGTCCAACCGTTTTGCCGATCGATTTCTTCAACAATCTGTTCACCATCTTCTATTCTAACATACTCTCCTTTCCAATCATCAAACCGCAACAGTGATACTTCTTGCTCTGGACCCCAAACAATTTTCTCCCCAATTTTTTCCACCCATTTCTTCACTGCCGTCTCTCCCATGTTCTGTAGAACTTGTGGATCAATCTCTGTAAACTCAACCTCCCATTTAACAATTGTGTCTCTCTCAATGTTTTGTATGCTACCATCAACTAATTTTGCCTTTGATGGAAAGAAATTGACTGTCAATTCGAAGGTCCGAGCGGCAGCATCCCCTCTGTCAGTGGCGGGCAGTGTGAGCCCGTGAGAGAGAGCAGACGAGGCCCCCCCCTAATTGCATGCAAAATTGGATCGGAGAGAGGCGCATTACCTATTCGAAGTTGAATCTGGCGGCTCCATCTCAAGATGCCCACAGGCTCCCTCACAAACTATCGATTCCATAGCGAAAACAGAGGAAACGAGCTGAGATCTACGGGCTCGAGAGAGGAACGGGAGAGCGACTAGGGTTTGAATTCACTCACCATTTTCTGAGGACGAAGGCTCCGCCGCCATTGAGAACGAGGGCTCCGCCGCCGAGAATGCAAGATCCGCCGCCACCGGAGAAGAAGGGGGCAGAGTGGCGGGCCCGACACGGTCGGGCGGCAGGGCACGGTCAGCTGTTTTGAGGAACAATTAAGTTGGACCCACATGTCCTAACATAAACGGGCGGGCTTGGTTGACGACCAATTTAACCACATTTAACAGCCATGTCGTGTGTGGGCTATTTACCTGCTCAAATGTGTCGCACCACAGCCATTCGCTCGAACTACGTCGCACTCTTGCCAATTCACCTCAAAAACGTCGCACAGGAGCTATTGGCCCCCTTTGGAGCCCATGACGACGTTCATATCATCCTGCCAGATGCCTCACCGGAGAATCCAAACACTGTCAAATGGCAATCTTGACACGTGACGGAGAGTCCCGCCAAGAAGGCGGTGGCGGCTGCGGGCATAGTAGCTCAGGCCCGAGCTCCCCCTCCACAGCTGCTCATCATGCTAGTGCCGCTCATGAAATCGCCTGGCCCGCCCAGTACAAGGCACCATATTACTTTGTTGCCCAATAGTACGGTCAGTCCGGCTTGCAATCGCCGCAACACTCTGCATCATCCTTCACCCGCGCCTCCAGCCACCCTCCATCGTACATTGTTGACCTCAACAATGACTACGTGTTCACTGACTCACCGACGTTCATTTGGTCACGTTTCTGTCTGAGGAGGCCTCAGCGGTGCCCGTACACTGTTCAACGGGATGCCTCCCCAAGCTCGAAGGCGCTGGTATGAAGACGGTCAAGTCGATGGCCACTATGAGATGCGGACGGAGCAAGCGATGGCCGCGATAGACACCTAACAGAAGGTCGTGCCTGATGCAGACGCAAAAAAGTAGAGGGGTTTATCATACTCGAACAAAGATGATGAATTGTTGTGTTTGGCATGGTTGGCCTCAAGCCTTCACCCATTCCGAGGCACAGAGCAAAAGTGATCGTCTGTTTGGCAAAGTGTTCATGATTTTTTTTTCAATGAGCAAAAGGACTATGAGCCCTACTTCAAGGAGGTGATCCATGATGGCAATCCAAAGTTTCTAAGTGATGGAAGATACACCATCCAAGAGGTCGTCAACAAACATTGCGAATAGAAAATCGGTGGCCTAGTGGTGTGTCACTCCTCGAGCTCGTAAGTTGTTTTTCTCTATGTTGCTTCCTGTTACCCTATGTGTTGGCCATTTGTTTGATTTGCTCTATGTTGCTTCATATTGCTAGCACAACCGCGCCACCACCTTGTACAACAAGACTGAGCACAAGGCATTCATGATGATGCATTGTTGGTTCGAGTTGAATGCACAAAGCAAGTGGAGCACCACTGTCCATGCCCGTCAAAGACCGCCACGCCAAAGCAAGTTGTGAAGGTGATGATCCATTGATTGGAGCGCTTGCACAGGCCACCCGTGTGGCTAGGTCAAGGGGGAGGAAATGGGAAACAAAGAACTAGAAGCGAGAAGGGGTGGCGGCCAATATGACAGAGAAGTCCGAGGACATTGTGACGAAGAAGGAGGAGGCATATGCCAAGTGCAATGGCATCAAGGAGAAAAAAGTGGAGAAGTTTGGTGTCTTCATGGGAATGTAAAATAAGAAGACTAAGCTCGAGGAGAGGAAGCTTGCGATCAAGGAAACTTCTGAGGAACAAAAGATATTATATGTCAAGCCGGACGACTTGGATCCCGATGTGGCGAACTCTTTTCATGACTTCTGTGCTAGCATGTCACTGTGCAAAAGGAGGGAGGGGTGAAAATGAGGTCAAAGACTGAAGCATCAGGCACGGACAGTCGTGCTTTCGCTTTTGCGGTCGATGGATGTAAAAAACTTTTTGAACGTCCGTTGCTTTTGCTAGTACTTGCATTTGTTTGCAACTATTTAAATGTAAAAATTGAATTCTACTGATCTAGATAAATTTGTCAAAGAGGAGGTTGAACAAGTGAGGAAAATTTGGGGGACACGTTGAATGGCGTCCGCCCGACCGGCTGTCCGCGAACAAATTTGGATCGTGTCCATGGCTATTTGATAGCATCCGTTTGCTTATCCATGTTGGAGATGCCCTAACTTACTGTAGCAAGTTGCTACTGATAGTAAACTATGCATATTTATGCTCATCAGAAATATTAGTTCGTTACACTAAGGGAATGGGAAGTCAAATCCCAGGAGCGGTTCACAAACAAAACCAGCCGACTCCTTCATAATTAAAAACTTAGTGGGACAATGTGACAATTTTCAGCCGGCTCAATGTATGAACTGGCCGCGATATTTTCCTAGTTGGTTGGAATTTTCAACTGACTAAAATTTTCAGTCACTTATTTCTTTTCGCCACGCTCTTTTTGTAACCGGCTCGGATGGAGTATCCAGGACTCGGTTTCGCGATAACTGGTTACAACGGGTGGTCCAAAAAATATCATCTTCGGAGCATTTCTTAGATGGTTAGGTTTCTTGCTTGAAACCCACCCGGCTTCAAGTTTTAGATTTGACACGAATGCTCACATATGTTGAATTTGTTTCAGGTTCTTCGACGTATTCTTTCAGCGATATAGCATGCCCGTCAACTATGAGGTTTCTGACAACTTCGTCAATCTTAAGATCTGCTGGTTCAGTGTCACGGAAGAGCTAAGACTAGCGGATTAATGCAAAAAGGGGGTCCCTAGTACCAGAAGTGATGCACCACGAACGAACCTCTGGAAGAAGGAATTGGAGTGAAAATTTCGTGTATGAATCAATGACATGCAGCTAGTGGTTGCATATGGGTACAGTACGTAGGTACGCCATGATAAGGCATTGACTTGACTTGACTTGAACAACCCGGCCTATTGAATTCTATCTATAAATAACGTCCGGCATCTTGGTTCCGGGGCAGAAAACAAGCAAGCAGCCATAGCCTTCTCATCCAAGAACTACTACTAGGGCACAAACCCTCCCAACTAGCGACCGATCTCTCTCAAAACAAGCGGCCGATGTCGACATATGGGGTGAAGGTTGGTATGTTTGGTGGCTCAAATGGTGATGTCTGCGACATCACCGAATTGACAAATTCTGCGCCGTCAAGCCTTAGGAGCTTGGAGATTTGGAGCACGTCGGGCCACGAAGGGATCATCAACGCCATATCCTTCACCTTAAATGCGACAGCAAAAACAATATGAACAAAGCAGGTCCATGGGGCACCCGCTTCCTGGCCAGAAGAGCAAGGTACCCCTCCACGTCAAAATATATACTGTGCATATTAGCAAGTTGGATTATTACATATCTCTTCTCGGTGATAACTAACTCTGTGTAAATGGACAATCTCTTGATACATGTTTGACCGTTAGTTATTTCTCTTGATTATGTGTACGTGCAGACTATTCACTTGACAAACGTGCGTATCACCGAGCTGTCCGGCTACACCTACGGCGGATACATCACCTCGCTCACCTTCCGTACCACCGACGCCCAGAAGCACCATGGCCCGTTCGGAAAAGTGAGGCCGAAAGCCGGCGTCGACACCCATTTCCGCATCCCTCTCATGAACGGTTCTATCGTCGCCTTCTGCGCCCAAGCCGACGACTACCTCAGTGCCATTGGTGCTTATCTCAAGATCTGATTGACCCATGATATGTATGATCTACATATGATTCGGTTCTCTAGCTACCAAGACTAGCTAGAAGGTTACTTTGTGTGTGTGTGTGTGCGCATGTACGTCGTTGTTCAATAAGGCAGCAGCACGCTAGCTACCCAGACTGGCAGGTTGCTCTCCGTGCGTTTATGTTTATGTCGGTGTTAGTGATTGGTCCCTTGCTGTTTAATGTTTTGCTGGTGATGTTTATTGTGTTGGTCAAGCATGTAATAGTAAGTTTCAAAACTGAAATAATTTCCGAACAACATGAAACCCTGCTTATAGACGAGATTTAATCTTGGATGCATATTTACTCTCTTTCTCCTCTGCGATTTTAAGCTTGTAGAGAAATGGCATTTATGCCCCCCGTTTTATAGAAAGCAAAAAATGATGGGTCAATCAGATCTTGAGATAAGCGGGCAGAAATGCCATTAATTCATACACACAGCCAGCTAGAACAAGGATGGATGACAGGCAAGAACAAGAGAAGATATAGCACCACAACAAGTTTTTATATTCCATCCGAGAATAGGTAAGAACAGGAGCATATCCACATTATTCGTTATCAGGATGCAGATTGTCCATTTTCATATCCACATTATTTGTAGTTGTAAAGTAAATAAGGATATTATTGTCATGTGGTAGGGTACAACCGATGAACATGACATGGTTTGGGGTATAGCTCCAAGAGCAAAGGTTGGTTTAGTCATGATGCCGAGGATGAGAGAGAGAAAGAGGGTTGGGGACATGCATATCTTTACTACCTCCAATCCATAATAAGTGTCACAGTTCCGAACTAAGGTTGAACTAAGCTTAGTTCAAAACTGCGACACTTAGTTTGGATCGAAGGGAGTAGTTTATACTCATCTGTTTCATAATACTTATGGGGTACATGGTGTCCCTTTCATATGGAAGATTCGACTTAATGTCTAAGAATAGAATCTTGAATTTTCAAATAAATCATATCTTTATCTTCCTAATTGAGTCAATATCTTTCGTAACTAACTAGATATCCTTACTAATTATCTTTAATAGACTAAAGTATGAGACCCACGCCTGTTGTGAGCATCAGTTCATGTAGTGGACATTAGACCACCCGTTGGGCGTAAGTAAGAAGGAAGCACACTTCTCAGGTATCAATTTACCTTTGAAAACACATCCACTCCCTCATGATTTTGGTAATTCATGGCAACATACATGTTGTTGGATTAATGTTTTTCTTGAGTATATTTCAGGATGAGTTCAACTTAGGCATAACTTTGGGATGTGAAATGGAACCCCTCAAGATACTAAGGACAAGTGTTGGCCAAGGCTCAAGACTTAATTTTATATTTAAGTGATCCAAGATCCGTTCAGTCCATAAGTATACCAATACTATTAAAAAGGGATAAGGTTGTGATCATGGGCTCACTACCCAAGTGCTTGGAGATCAAACTCCAAAAGCACCAAACAATTTCCCACATTCCACTTTGTCCCAAACCCTAAGTGCAACTTGGTCTCATCGAAGCATTCCCATCTGGCCTCACCGAGCTACATATGACATAGTCGTTGCCTAAACCCTAGACTTTCAGTCTCACTGAGTTGGCCATTTGGTCCCACCGAAAAGCACGCCAACCTTCTGTTGCCTACTGAAATTTAATTGGAATTTCCGATCGGTTTCAGTCGGTGACACCGAAAAGTGGGAAGTTCTTAGGTCATCATATCTCGGAGCCACCGAACGTTTTTACCCGGTCTCACCAAAATGCCTGAAGTTCAAACATTTTGTATTAATTGGTCTCACCGGGTGATTTCATCCGGTCACATCGAGTAGTGCATAAAGGTGAGTAACAGTTGGATTTTTGGTGCTGCCTATTTATACCCCACCCACTCCACCAAACTCTCATAGAGCAATCAGAGCGAAGCAAACACTTCTCATATCCGGTTTTCTGAGAGAGAGAGAGAGAGAGAGAGAGAGAGAGAGAGAGAGAGAGAGAGAGAGAGAGCTACAAATCCTTGTGTTGAGACTAAAGGGATTCCATTCCTACCATAGAATGTTAATTTTTAGTCACCTGCTTTCCACACAAATCCTCTCCTGCCCCAAAGCCAAATATGTGCGAGAGTGTTTAATTGTTGAGGAGATTATCTTTTGAAGCGCAAGAATAAGGAGTTCATCATCAACAACCCCAAATATTACCTTTTGGAGGGTGGTGCTGATACGTCCATTTTGCATCATGCTTTTATATTGATACTTATTGCATTATGGGCTCTTATTACATATTATAGCACAATGTTTATGTCTTTTCTCTCTTATTTTACAAGGTTTACATGAAGAGGGAGAATGTCGGCAGCTGGAAGTCTGGACTGGAAAAGGAGCAAATCTGAGAGACCTATTCTGCACAACTCCAAAAGTCCTGAAACTTTACAGAGAATTATTTTGGAATTAATTAAAAATATTGGGCAAAGAAAGTACCAGAGGGGCCCCATCAGGAAGCCACAAGGGTGGGGGCGCCCCCTACCTCCTGGGCGCGCCCCCTGCCTTGTGGGCCCCTAGCAGGCCTCCGGTGCCCATCTTATGCTATATGATGTGTTTTGACCTGGAAAAAATCAAGAGGAAGCTTTTGGGACGAAGCGCCGCCGTCTCGAGGCGGAACGTCGGCAGAAGCAATCTAGGGCTCCAGCGGAGCTGTTCTGTCGGGGAAACTTCCCTCCAGGAGGGGGAAATTGAAGCCATCATCATCACCAACGATCCTCTCATCGAGAGGGGGTCCATCTCCATCAACATCTTCACCAGCACCATCTCCTCTCAAACCCTAGTTCATCTCTTGTATCCGATCTTTGTCTCAAAACCTCAGATTGGTACTTGTGGGTTGCTAGTAGTGTTTATTACTCCTTGTAGTTGATGCTAGTTGGTTTATTCGATGGAAGATCATATGTTCAGATCCTTAATGATAATTATTTATGAACATGAATATGCTTTGCAAGTAGTTACGTTTGTTCCTGAGAACATGGGAGAAGTCTTATTATAAGTAATCATGTGAATTTGGTATTCGTTCGATATTTTGATGAGATGAATGTTGTCTTTCCTCTAGTGGTGTTATGTGAACGTTTACTACATGACACTTCACCCTGATTTGGGCCTAGGGGAAGGCATTGGGAAGTAATAAGTAGATGATGGGTTGCTAGAGTGACAGAAGCTTAAACCTAGTTTATGTGTTGCTATTTAAGGGGCTGATTTGGATCTGTATGTTTCAAGCTATGGTTAGATTTATCTTAATTCTTCTTTCGTAGTTGCGGATGCTTGCGAGAGGGGTTAATCATAAGTGGAAGACTTGTCCAAATAAGGACAGCACCCAAGCACCAGTCCACCCACATATCAAATTATCAAAGTAACGAACATGAATCATATGAGCATGATGAAAACTAACTTGACAGTAATTCCCATGTGTCCTCGGGAGCGCTTTGCATTATATAAGAATTCGTCCAGGCTTGTCCTTTGCTACAAAAAAGGATTGGGCCACCTTGCTGCACCTTAGTTACTTTTGTTACTTGTTACCCGTTACGAATTATCTTATCACAAAACTATCTGTTACCGATAATTTCAGTGCTTGCAGAGAATACGTTGCTGAAAACCGCTTGTCATTTCCGCCTGCTCCTCGTTGGGTTCGACACTCTTACTGATCAAAAGGACTACGATAGATCCCCTATACTTGTGGGTCATCAAGACTCTTTTCTGGCGTCGTTGCCGGGGAGTGAAGCGCCTTTGGTGAGTGGAATTTGGTAAGGAAACATTTATATAGTGTGCTGAAACTTATTGTCACTTGTCATTATGGAAAATAATCCTTTGAGGAGCTTGTTCGGGGTATCTTCACCTTGAACGGTAGAGCAAAGAGTTGCTCCTCAACCTACTGAACCTACTGAAAACATTTATTATGAAATTCCTTCAGGTATGATAGAGAAACTGCTGGCTAATCCTTATGCAGGAGATGAAACATTACATCCTGATATGCATCTAATCTATGTGGATGAAGTTTATGGATTATTTAGGCTTGCAGGTTTGCCCGAGGATGAAGTCAAGAAGAAGATCTTCCCTTTATCTTTGAAGGGAAAGGCATTGACATGGTATAGGCTATGTGATGATATTGGATCATGGAACTACAACCTATTGAAATTGGAATTTTATCAGAAGTTTTATCCTATGCATCTGGTTCATCGTGATCGGAATTATATATATAATTTTTGGCCCTATGAAGGAGAAAGTAACGCTCAGGGTTGGGGGAGGCTTAAGTCAATGTTATATTCATGCCCCAATCATGAGCTCTCGAGAGAAATTATTATTCGGAATTTTTATGCTCGGCTTTCTCGTAATGATCAATCCATGCTCGATACTTGTTGTACTTGTTATTTTATGAAGAAGACTATTGAATTCAAATGGGATTTATTGGAAAGAATTAAACGCAACTCTGAAGATTGGGAACTCGACGAAGGTAAGGAGTCAGGTACAAACCTCAAGTTTGATTGTGTTAAATCTTTTATGGATATCGATGCTTTTCGTGAATTTAGCACTAAATATGGACTTGACTCTGAGATAGTAGCTTCTTTCTGTGAATCATTTGCTACTCATGTTGATCTCCCTAAGGAGAAGTGGTTTAAATACCATCCAACTATTGAAGTGAAAGTAGTGGAACCTATTAAAGTTGAAGAAGAAACTATTACTTATAATGTTGATCCTATTGTTCCTACTGCTTATATTGAGAAACCACCTTTTCCTGTTAGGATAAAGAATCATGCTAAAGCTTCACTGTTGTTTGTAAGAGTTATACTAGAACACCTACACCCCATAAACAAATTAAAGTTGAACCTAGTGTTGCTATGGTTAAACATCTCTTGGTCGACGATATTGACGGGCATGTTATTTACTTTTGTGATGAAGCTGCTAGAATTGCAAGACCTGATACTAAAGATAAACATAGACCTATTGTTGGCATGCTTGTTGTTTTCTGTTAAAATAGGATATCATTGCTATCATGGCTTATGCGATGTGGATGCTAGTGTGAGTGCAATTCCTTTTACTTTATATCAAGAAATTATGAATGATATTGCACCTGCTGAGATAGAAGATATTGATGTTACTATTAAGCTTGCCAATAGAGATACTATATCACCAATTGGGATTGTTAAAGATGTTGAAGTCTTGTGTGAGAAAATAAAATACCCTACTGATTTTCTTATTCTTGGTTCCCCACAAGAAGGTTTTTGTCCCATTATATTTGGTAGACATTTCTTGAACATTGTCAATGCTAAGATAGACTGTGAGAAAGAAATTGTTACTGGAAGTTTTGGAGATGTGTCTAATGATTTCAATTTCTCTAAATTTCGTAGACAACCCGATGATAAAGAATTGCCTAGTAAGGATGAAATTAATGGTCTTGCTTCTATTGTCGTACCTCTCACCGATCCTTTAGAACAATATTTGCTAGACCATGAGAATAATATGTTTATGAATGAAAGAAAGGAATTAGATGAAATATTCATTAACCAAATGCCTGTTTTGAAACACAACTTGCCTATTGAAATCCTTGGGGATCCTCCTCCACCCAAGGGTGACCCCGTGTTTGAGCTTAAACAATTAACTGATACTTTGAAATATGCCTATCTTGACGCGAAGAAGATATATCCTGTTATTATTAGTGCTAACCTTTCAGAGCATGAAGAAAATAAATTATTGAAAGCTCTGAAGAAGCACCGTGCCTCCATTGGATATACTCTTGATGATCTTAAGGGCATTAGTCCCACTCTATGTCAGCACAAAATTATTATGGGATCATCAACGACGGTTAAATCCTAAGATGAAAGAAGTGGTAAGAAATGAAATATTAAAGTTTCTAGAAGCAGGTATAATTTATCCTATTGCTGATAGTAGATGGGTAAGTCCCGTTCATTGTGTCCCTAAGAAGGGAGGTATTACTGTTGTTCCTAATGATAAGAATGAATTAATTCCATAAAAGAGTTGTTATAGGCTATAGAATGGTAATTTATTTTTGCAAATTAAACAAAGCTACTGGAAAAGATCATTACTCCTTACCATTTATCGATCAAATGCTAGAAAGATTATGCAAACATACACATTATTGCTTTCTAGATGGTTATTCTGGTTTCTCTCAAATACCTATGTCAGCTAATGATCAATCTAAGACTACTTTTACCTGCCCTTTTGGTACTTTTGCTTATAGACGTATGCCTTTTGGATTATGTAATGCACCTGCTACCTTTCAAAGATGTATGGCTGCTATATTCTCTGACTTTTGTGAAAAGATTGTTGAGGTTTTCATGGATGATTTTCCCATTTACGAAACTTCTTTTGATGATTGCTTAAGCAACCTTGATCGAGTTTTGCAGAGATGTGAAGAAACTAATCTTGTTTTGAATTGGGAGAATTGTCACTTTATGGTTAATGAAGGTATTGTCTTGGGGCATAAAATTTCTAAAAGAGGTATTGAAGTGGATAAAGCTAAAGTAGATGCTATTGAAAACATGTCGTGTCCTAAAGATATCAAAGGTATAAGAAGTTTCCTTGGTCATGCTGGTTTCTATAGGAGATTTATTAAAGACTTCTCTAAAATTTCTAGGCCTCTCACTAATCTCTTGCAAAAAGATGTTCCTTTTGTTTTTTATGATGATTGTGTAGAAGCATTTGAAATACTTAAGAAAGACTTGACTTCTGCACCTATTGTTCAACCACCTGATTGGATTTTACCCTTTGAAATCATGTGTGATGCTAGTGATTATGTTGTTGGTGTTATTCTAGGGCAAAGGGTTGATAAGAAATTGAATGTTATTCATTATGCTAGTAAAACTCTAGACAGTGCCCAAAGAAATTATGCTACTATTGAAAAAGAATTTTTAGCAGTTGTTTTTGCTTGTGACAAGTTCAGATCTTATATTGTTGATTCCAAAGTAACTTTTCACACTGATCATGCTGCTATTAAATATCTTATGGAAAAGAAAGATGCTAAACCTAGACTTATTAGATGGGTTCTCTTGCTACAAGAATTTGATTTGCATAATATTGATAGAAAGGGAGCTGAGAACCCCGTTGCAGAAAACTTGTCTAGGTTAGAAAATATTCTTGATGACCCACTGCCTATTGATGATAGCTTTCCTGATGAGCAATTAGCTGTCATAAATGCTTCTCATAATACTCCCTGGTATGCTAATTACATTGTTGCTAAATTTATACCACCTAGTTTCACATACCAACAAAAGAAAAAGGTTTTCTACGATTTAGGACATTACTTTTGGGATGACCCACACCTTTATAAAGGAGTATATGGTGTTATTAGACGTTGTGTACCTGAGCAACAGGAACAGATCATACGCTAGTGTCACTCCAAGGCCTAGGGAGGACGCCACACTGGAGATAGAACTGCACACAAGGTATTGCAATCCGGTTTTATTGGCCTACTCTCTTCAAGGATGCTCGTAAGTTTGTCTTATCTTGTGATGAATGCCAGAGAATTGGCAATATTAGTAGACGTCCAGTAATGCCTATGAATTATTAACTTGTTATTGAACCATTTGATGTTTGGGGCTTTGATTATATGGGACCTTTTCCTTCCTCTAATGGGTATACACATATTTTAGTTGCTGTTGATTACGTTACTAAGTGGGTAGAAGCTATTTCAACTAGTAGTGTTGATCATAACACTTCTTTTAAGATGCTTAAAGAAGTTATTTTTTTAGAGGTTTGGAGTCCCTAGATATTTAATGACTGATGGTGGTTCACATTTTATTCATGGTGCTTTCCGTAAATTGCTCGCTAAATATGATGTCAACCATAGAATTGCATCTCCATGTCATCCTCAGTCTAGTGGTCAAGTAGAATTTAGTAATAGAGGAATAAAATTAATCTTGCAAAAGATTGTCAATAGATCTAGAAAGAATTGGTCTAAGAAACTTGATGATGCATTATGGGCTTATAGAACTGCTTATAAAAACCCTATGGGTATGTCTCCATATAAAATGGTTTATGGAAAAGCATGTCACTTACCTCTTGAACTAGAACATAAAGCTTATTGGGCAATCAAACAGCTCAAGTATGATTTCAAACTTGCCGGTGAGAACAGGTTATTTGACATAAGCTCGCTTGATGAATGGAGAACCCAAGCCTATGAGAATGCCAAGTTGTTTAAAGAAAAAGTTAAAAGATGGCATAACAAAAGGATACAAAAGCGTGAGTTTAGTGTAGGTGATCATGTTTTGCTATACAACTCTCGCCTAAGATTTTTGCAGGAAAGCTTCTCTCTAAATGGAAAGGTCCTTACATTATTGAGGAGGTTTACCGTTCCGGTGCCATCAAGATCAACAACGCCGAAGGCACTAACTCGAAGGTGGTAAACGTCAAAGAATCAAACATTATATTGCAGGTACTCCCATAAATGTTGAGACAAATATTATTATTACTGTAACACCAGAGGAGTACATAAGGGATACTTTCCAGAACGTTTCGGGCTCCGAAAATGAATAGGTATGTGGTACGGTAAGTAAACCGACTCCAAAACTGTTCTAACAACAATTTTTCTCCGTTTTGGAATATTTAAAAAATTAGGAAAATTAAAAGTAGACCGAAGAGTGCACGAGGAAGCGGCAAGGCAGGAGGGCATGCCCTGCCCCCCTGGGCGCGCCCATGTGCCTTGTGGCCACCTCGTGTGCCCCTCGGACTCTGTTTTCTTGTGGAATACTCCTTTCGATCGGTAAAAATTTATTATATAATCTCCCAAAGGTTTTGACCACCATACCACGACAACATATCATGTCCTCATTTTGAGCTTTTTTTTGCCAGAGTTTTCAAGGCCGGGCATCATGTCTTCCCCCTCCTCCAACAATGGGGACGACGATGCTTGGATGATGAAGATAGAGATGAAGAGATAAGAACTTGGGGAAAACAAAGGGGGTGATAAGATCAAGAAGGTCGCGCGAGATCAAGTTCCGGTAGCAGAAGAAGAAGACATCCTTCATCCATACTACAATCATCTTACACCTACTGACATTAAAGCTTTTAGAATCATTGAAACAGTTCGTGTGCAAAATAAATATCACACTCGTGAAAATATTCTGTTGCAAGAGCATATCATCGCCTCCGTGAGCATCGTTCGTAGATTGGAGTACCTCCTGGGCTTGAAGTGTGACACTACATCATCAACAACTCCATCATCACCACCTCCGAAGAAAGAGATCTAAATACATGGGTATGGGCACTCCCCTTGGCAACTGCCAAGCTTTGGGGAGATGCCCCGGTATCATATCACCATCACACATTTACTTTTATCGTTTTTCTTAGTTTGATCCTTTTGGTTATATCTTGATCTAGTAGAATAAAAATTTAGTATGATCTAGATTTGAGTTTTGTTTTGAGATTTATCAATGTAATCGAGTCCGTGAGTTATATATAATAAAGAGCAGTTTTGAGTTGAGGGCTTTGCTTTCTTGCACTACTAGGGAAAAGCCTAGCAGCAGTGCGGGTTCTAGGTATATCAGTAGCGCGGGAGGCGGCGCTACTAATAAGGCGCTACAGCTAACCCGTAGTAGCAGCGTGATGTCTACTACACAACCTTCTTCTTGTATACGTTGTTGGGCCTGCAAGTGCACAGGTTTGTAAGACAGTAGCAAATTTCCCTCAAGTGGATGACCTAAGGTTTATCAATCCGTAGGAGGCATAGGATGAAGATGGTCTCTCTCAAACAACCCTGCAACCAAATAACAAAGAGTCTCTTGTGTCCCCAACACACCCAATACAATAGCAAATTGTATAGGTGCACTAGTTCGGCGAAGAGATGGTGATACAAGTGCAATATGGATGGTAGAAAAAGGTATTTGTAATCTGAAATTATAAAAACAGCAAGGTAGCAAGTGGTAAAAGTGAGCGTAAACGGTATTGCAATGCTAGGAAATAAGGCATAGGGTTCATACTTTCACTAGTGCAAGTTCTCTCAACAATAATAACATAGATAGATCATATAACAATCCCTCAACATGCAACAAAGAGTCACTCCAAAGACACTAATAGCGGAGAACAAACGAAGAGATTATGGTAGGGTACGAAACCACCTCAAAGTTATTCTTTCGGATCAATCTATTCAAGAGTTCGTACTAGAATAACACCTTAAGACACAAATCAACCAAAACCCTAATGTCACATAGATACTCCATTGTCACCTCAAGTATCCGTGGGCATGATTATACGATATGCATCACACAATCTCAGATTCATCTATTCAACCAACACAAAGTACTTCAAAGAGTGTCCCAAAGTTTCTACCGAGAGTCAAGAACGTGTGCCAACCCCTATGCATAGGTTCATGGGCGGAACCCGCAAGTTGGTCACCAAAACATACATCAAGTGGCACATGATATCCCATTGTCACCACAGATAAGCATGGCAAGACATACATCAAGTGTTCTCATAAAAGACTCAATCCGATAAGATAACTTCAAAGGAAAACTCTATTCATCACAAGAGAGTAGAGGGGGAGAAACATCATAAGATCCAACTACAATAGCAAAGCTCGGGATACATCAAGATCGTGCCATAGAGGGAACACGAGAGAGAACAAGAGAGAGAGAGAGAGAGAGAGAGAGAGAGAGAGAGAGAGAGAGAGATCAAACACATAGCTACTGGTACATACCCTCAGCCCCGAGGGTGAACTACTCCCTCCTCGTCATGGAGAGCACCGGGATGATGAAGATGGCCACCGGTGAAGGATCCCCCCTCCGGCAGGGTGCCGGGAAGGGCTCCCGAGAGGTTTCTGGTGGTTACAGAGGCTTGCGGCGGCGGAACTCCTAGTCTATCTTGATTTTGGATGTCTTTAGGGTACTGGGACTATATAGGCGAAAGAAGTCGATCGAGAGGTGCTCGAGGGGCCCACGAGACAGGGGGCGCGCCTAGTAGGGGGGCGCGCCCTCCTATCTCGTGGCTTCCTCGATGACTCCCCGGCTTGCACTCCAAGTCTCCTGGATCATAATCTTCCCAAAAATCACGCTGCCGAAGGTTTCGTTCCGTTTGGACTCCGTTTGATATTCCTTTTCTTCGAAATACTGAAACAGGCAATAAAACGGCAATATGGGTTGGACCTCCGGTTAATAGGTTAGTCCCAAAAGTAATATAAAAGTGCATAATAAAGCCTATAATCATTCAAAACAGGTAATATAATAGCATGAAACAATCAAAAATTATAGATAGATTGGAGACAAGCATCCCCAAGCTTAATTCCTGCTCGTCCTCGAGTAGGTAAATGATAAAAACAGAATTTTTGATGTGGAATGCTACCTAGCATGATTCTCAATGTAATTTATCTTTATTGTGGCATGAATGATCAGATCCAAATGATTCAAAATAAAAGTTTATATTGACAAAAGAAATAGTAATACTCAAGCATACTAATCAAAGCAATCATGTCTTATCAAAATAACATGGCAAAAGAAAGCTCATCCCCACAAAATCATATAGTTAGGCTATGCTTCATTTTCGTCACACAAAGATGTTCCCAACTTCTATACCCCCGATGACAAGCCAAGCAATTGTTTCATACTTAAATAATCTCAAACTTTTTCAACCTTCACACAATACATGAGCGTGAGCCATGGATATAACACTATGGGTGGAATAGAATATAATGACGGGGGTTGTGTGGAGAAGACAAAAAAGGAGAAAGTCTCACATTGACGAGGATAGTAAACGGGCTATGGAGATGCCCATCAATTGATGTCAACATGAGGAGTAGGGACTGCCATGCAACGGATGCACTAGAGCTATAAATAAATGTTCAACAAAAGAAAACTAGTGGGTGTGCATCCAACTTGCTTGCTCACGAAGACCTAGGGCATTTGAGGAAGCCCATTGTAGGAATATACAAGCCAAGTTCTATAATGAAAAATTCCCACTAGTATGAAAAAGACAACCTATGAGACTCACTACATGAAAAACATGGTGCTACTTTGAAGCACAATATATGAGACTCACTACATGAAGAACAAGGTGCTACTTTGAAGCACAAGTGTGGAAAAAGAGATAGAAGCACAAGTGTGGAAAACGGAATGGTGGAAAGTTGCATGGCAATATATCTCGGAATGGCTATGGAAATGCCATAATAGGTAGGTATGGTGGCTGTTTTGAGGAAGATATAAGGAGATTTATGTGTGATAGAGCGTATCGTATCACGGGATTTGGATGCACCAGCGAAGTTTGCACCAACTCTCAAGGTGAGAAAGGGCATTGCACGGTACCGAAGAGGCTAGCAATGGTGGAAAGGTAAAAGTGTGTATAATCCATGGACTCAACATTAGTCAAAATAACTCATATACTTATTGCAAAAATTTATAAGTCGTCAAAAATCAAGAACTACGTGCATGCTCCTAGGGGGATAGATTGGTAGGAAAAGACCATCGCTCGTCCCCGACCGCCACTCATAAGGATGCACAAGCCAGGTACACTTCATGCTTCAAATTTGTTACACAACTTTAACCATACATGCATGCTACGGGACTTGCTAACTTCAACACAAGCATTCTTTAAATTCATAATCACCCAACTAGCATGACTTTAATATCACTACCTCCATATATCAAAACAATTATCAAGTATCAAATTCATCATGGCATCCAATTCACCTCCTATGAAAGTTTTCATACAAATTACCATGCTGTTTAAAACTCTCAAAATAATATAAGTGAAGCATGAGAGTTCATTAATTTCTACAAGGTAAACCCACCGCCGTGCTGTAAAAGATATAAGTGAAGCACTAGAGCAAACGACAAACTACTCCAACAAGATATAAGTGAAGATCAATGAGTAGTTAAATAATTATGCAACTATGCGAAGGCTCTCTCTCATTTAATAATTTCAGATCTTGTTATTGTATTCAAGCAGAAAGAAAAACAAAATAAAATGACATTGCAAGGATAGCACGGCTCATGTGAAGAAGCAAAAACTTAGGCTCAACCGATACTAACCGATGATTGTCGAAGAAGAAGGGTGGGATGCCTACCGGGGCATCCCCAAGCTTAGATGCTTGAGACTTCTTGAAATATTATCTTGGGGTGCCTTGGGCATCCCCAAGATTGAACTTTTGTGTGTCCTTAATTCCTCTCATATCATGGTTTCTCTATTTATCAAACGCTTCATCCACACCAAACTCAACAAGAACTCGTGAGATAGGTTAGTATAAACCAATGCAAAACCTTATCATTTTCTACTATAACAAATCACTAGGATTATTATTAAACATTGAATACTAAATGTCTCTGCATATTTAATACTCCTATCCTCAAATAGAATCATTAAACAAGCAAACATATGCAAACAATGCAAACATGACAGCCATCTGCCAAAACAGTATAGTCTGTGAAGAATGCAAGATTCATCATACTTCCCTAACTCCAAAAATTATAAGAAAAATACTATGCTGTAAAAGATTTATCCGAGCTCATTATTCAAAAATATTCAACATTATATCACTCTCTGACTTTTCTAGGCAATTTTTGCAACAGCGGTAAACTTTCTGTTTTCAAACAGCAACATGCATACTTGCAAAATAAGCATGGTAAAGGCTATCCTTGACATTTTTATTGAAAATAAAGATGCAAAAAATTATTCTAAATAGCAGAAAGCAAATACTAACAAAAGAAAATGACGTTCCAAGCAAAACACATAACATGTGGTGAATAAAAATATAGCTCCAAGTAAAGTTACCGATGAACGAAGACGAAAGAGGGGATGCCTTCCGGGGCATCCCCAAGCTTAGGCTCTTGGTTGTCCTTGAATATTACATTGGGGTGCCTTTGGCATCCCCAAGCTTAGGCTCTTTCCACTCCTTATTCCATAGTACATCGAATCTTTACCCAAAACTTGAAAACTTCAGCCACACAAAACTCAAAACAAAACTCGTAAGCTCCGTTAGTATATGAAAATAAATCACCACTTAGGTACTGTAATGAATTAATTCTAAATTCATATTGGTGTTAAACCTACTGTATTCTAACTTCTCTATGGTTCATACCCTTACATACTAGCCATAGATTCATCAAAATAAGCAAACAACACAATAAAAACAGAATCTGTCAAAAACAGAACAGTCTGTAGTAATATGTATCAAACGTATACTTCTGGAACTCCAAAAAATTCTGAAATGAAGTGCTGGACCTGAGGAATTTGTCTATTAATCATCTGCAAAAAGAATCAACCTAAAAGCACTCTCTGGTAAAAAATGGCAGCTAATCTCGTGAGCGCTAAAGTTTCTGTTTTTTACAGCAAGATCATATAAACTTCACCCAAGTCTTCCCAAAGGTTCTACTTGGCACTTTATTGAAACAAAAGATATAAAACATGATTACTACAGTAGCATAATCATGTGGACACACAAAAACAGTAAGGATAAATATTGGGTTGTCTCCCAACAAGCGCTTTTCTTTAATGCCTTTTTAGCTAGGCATGATGATGACAATGATGCTCACATAAGAGATAAGAATTGAAACATAAAGGGAGCATCATGAAGAATATGACTAGCACATTTAAGTCTAACCCACTTCCTATGCATAGGGATTTTGTGAGCAAACAACTTATGGGAACAATAATCAACTAGCATAGGAAGGAAACACAAGCATAACTTCAAATTTTTAAGCACATAGAGAGGAAACTTGGCACTATTGCAATTCCTACAAGCATATATTCCTCCCTCATAATAATTTTCAGTAGCATCATGAATGAATTCAACAATATAACCAGCACCTAAAACATTCTTTTCATGATCTACAAGCATAGAAAATTTACTATTCTCCACATAAGCAAATTTCTTCTCATCAATAGTAGTGGGAGCAAACTCAACAAAATAACTATCATGTGAAGCATATTCCAATTGAAAACTAAAATCATGATGACAAGTTTCATGCATATCATTATTATTAATAGCATACAATTCATCACAATAATCATCATAGATAGCAACTTTATTCTCATAATCAATTGGAACCTCTTCCGAAATAGTGGAATCATCACTAAATAAAGTTGACACTCTTCCAAATCCACTATCATATTCATCACAATAAGATTCAACATCCTCCAAAATAGTGGGATCAATACTACCTAAAGTTGACACTCTTCCAAACCCACTTTCATCAATATAATCATCATAAATAGGAGGCATGCTTTCATCATAATAAATTTTCTCATCAAAACTTGGGGGACAAAAATATCATATTCATCAAACATAGCTTCCCCAAGCTTGTGGCTTTGCATATCATTAGCATCATGGATATTCAAGGAATTCATACTAACAACATTGCAATCATGCTCATCATTCAAAGATTTAATATCAAACATTCTATAGATTTATTCTTCTAGCACTTGAGCACAATTTTCCTTTTCATCATACTCACGAAAGATATTAAAAAGACGAAGCGCATGAGACAAACTTAACTCCATTTTTTTAGTTTTCTTTTATAAACTAAACTAGTGATAAAACAAGAAACTAAAAGACTCGATTGCAAGATCTAAAGATATACCTTCAAGCACTCACCTCCCAACGGGCGCCGTAAAAGAGCTTAGTTGAAGGGGTGTGAGTGCCATCTAGCCTCCCAAGAACGGGCGCTTTAAAAGAGCTTGATGTCTACTACACAACCTTCTTCTTGTAGACGTTGTTGGGCCTGCAAGTGCACAGGTTTGTAGGACAGTAGCAAATTTCCCTCAAGTGGATGACCTAAGGTTTATCAATCCGTAGGAGGTGTAGGATGAAGATGGTCTCTCTCAAACAACCCTACAACCAAATAACAAAGAGTCTCTTGTGTCCCCAACACACCCAATACAATGGCAAATTGTATAGGTGCACTAGTTCGGCGAAGAGATGGTGATACAAGTGCAATATGGATGGTAGAAAAAGGTATTTGTAATCTGAAATTATAAAAACAGCAAGGTAACAAGTGGTAAAAGTGAGCGTAAACGGTATTGCAATGCTAGGAAACAAGGCATAGGGTTCATACTTTCACTAGTGCAAGTTCTCTCAACAATAATAACATAGATAGATCAAATAACAATCCCTCAACATGCAACAAAGAGTCACTCCAAAGACACTAATAGCGGAGAACAAACGAAGAGATTATGGTAGGGTACGGAACCACCTCAAAGTTATTCTTTCGGATCAATCTATTCAAGAGTTCGTACTAGAATAACACCTTAAGACACAAATCAACTAAAACCCTAATGTCACATAGATACTCCATTGTCACCTCAAGTATCCGTGGGCATGATTATACGATATGCATCACACAATCTTAGATTCATCTATTCAACCAATACAAAGTACTTCAAAGAGTGTCCCAAAGTTTCTACCGGAGAGTCAAGAACGTGTGCCAACCCCTATGCATAGGTTCATGGGCGGAACCCGCAAGTTGGTCACCAAAACATACATCAAGTGGCACATGATATCCCATTGTCGCCACAGATAAGCACGGCAAGACATACATCAAGTGTTCTCATAAAAGACTCAATCCGATAAGATAACTTCAAAGGGAAAACTCAATTCATCACAAGAGAGTAGAGGGGGAGAAACATCATAAGATCCAACTACAATAGCAAAGCTCGATACATCAAGATCGTGCCATAGAGGGAACACGAGAGATAACTAGAGAGAGAGAGAGATCAAACACATAGCTACCGGGACATACCCTCAGCCCCGAGGGTGAACTACTCCCTCCTCGTCATGGAGAGCACCGGGATGATGAAGATGGCCACCGGTGAAGGATCCCCCCCTCTGGCAGGGTGCCGGGAAGGGCTCCCGAGAGGTTTCTGGTGGCTACAGAGGCTTGCGGCGGCGTAACTCCCAATCTATCTTGATTTTGGATGTTTTTAGGGTACGTGGGACTATATAGGCGAAAGAAGTCGGTCGGGAGGTGCTCGAGGGGCCCACGAGACAGGGGGCGCGCCTAGTAGGGGGGGCGCCCTCCTATCTTGTGGCTTCCTCGATGACCCCCTGGCTTGCACTCCAAGTCTCCTGGATCATAATCTTCCCCAAAATCACGCTGCCGAAGGTTTCGTTCCGTTTGGACTCCGTTTGATATTCCTTTTCTTCGAAATACTGAAACAGGCAATAAAACAGCAATATGGGTTGTGCCTCCGGTTAATATGTTAGTCCCAAAAGTAATATAAAAGTGCATAATAAAGCCCATAATCATTCAAAACAGGTAATATAATAGCATGGAACAATCAAAAATTATAGATACGTTGGAGACGTATCACAGCGCATGCGCGCCCGCGCTACTGATATACAAGTGTAGCAGCAACGTTCTTCCCGGGAGCTCGCTACTGCTAATAGCTATAGCGCGCTTCTCCCGTCTGCCGCTTATCGCTACTATCGCGCTGCTGCTAACTTTTCTCCACTCGCCATCGCTAATTTTAGTAGTTTTTGTTTTTTCTGCATATTTGTTTTGTATTTGAACAGGCTTTATAGAAGAATCTTTAGCACATACAAATGTCATCATGATACACATACAAATGCCTGCGAGACCACAAATGTAATCATAGCATATACATACAAATAGTCTCATCATCCAACACAAAGTGGTATCTTGTCATCATCTCGAAAATAGCGATACATGCAAGTCTCGAATACTTGCAACTACAACGCCATCCATCTAAGCAAAGGTATACGCGAGAAGAGCTATCACTATGAGTGAGAGCGGAACTATGCAGTACATGAGGTGGCGGTTATGAGTCCTCTCTCGCGCTAGCGTGAACCTCAAGTAACTAGCTTCTCCTTCTTGTCTGCTTTTGAAGCCTTCATGGTTGGTGCCTGAGAACCCATTCACTTGCGCCTGACACTCATGCCACTTGTTGTACACCCCCGGAACCTTCCCTTTGTACACGACATAGCACTGCCATCTTGCCATCAAGAAACTAGGTACCTGTTAGAGATGCATCTTCATGAAGAGGATGTAAAATCATATGCAACAAAATATACTAGAGCAACACAAAAAAGAAAGGGTTAGCAACTAGATGCAACATACAGTACGCAAACTAATTAACTAGAGGTACGCAGGTCATCGTACTCAAACTAACAAAGTAGCATTACGCAAGTTCGGCAGGGACCGTGGACATCACAAAGTTTCATCGCTACAAAAAGTATACAAGTTCAACCGACACATATCATCATCATCGGCATCATAAATCACTAGAAGTTCCATCCATATCATCGAGGATGGACCCTAGCTTCTTGAACGGCATGAGGTCTAGACGTTGCATGCCTATGCGAGTTCGGACGCCAGCTCGCGATATAGGGCCGTGGTGGAACATCCCCTTCTCATCGACGACTTCTTTCATGATGATCATCGCAATGTCCCTTTGGATGCGAAAGAAGTCATCTCTAAGTTTATAATCCGCTTCTCCATGAGATTCTAGCCACTTGTGGATATGATCATCATTTCTGCTTGTCATGCGAAGCTTTTGGTGATCCGTGTTGAACTGAATCATGAGATGGACGATGTAGAATCCATCCTTCTTGCTTGGTTTTGGGACATGGATGCAGGAGAAGTTAGTTTTATGCGCGAAACCCATCTTCTTGTTCCTTTGTTTCCTGATCTGCATGTGGCCACCTCTAATGCTGAAGCCTTGGAGAGCATCATCTAGAATATTCATTATGTGGGTGTAGTCCTTTTTCTCGTAGTCTCTGGAAGGGTCAAAATACACGGCGTGGGAGACTTGCAGGTAAAGAACGATAAGGATGGCGCGCCCGTTGCTGCGGGGAAAAGACACCTCAAATTATTCTCCATATGAGCGAGAAGAAATGATTGAAATGTACGAAAGGATTGTCCAGAACTGACTTACTTTGGATGATAAGGCACGAGGACAATTTAGTGGTCCTTATTCTGTACCATGAAGTTTTGGAGGTAGTCCCTAGCAGTTTCACGCTCAAAGTCGCCGAGACTCAAGAAAGACTCGTGCATGTAGTATGGGATCCGCCACACAGATTTGCGAGACTTCTTCACTCTTCATAACGGAGCTCATATGTAGCGCAAAAAGGCGGACGATTGTAAAATTGAGCCGCCTTGTCAGAAACATCTCAAAGATATGGTCAAACTGCAGGAAGAACACCTCTGCGGGCCGTGTGTCGACGTAGCACTTCCCCTTAGGCACACGAGCCGCGTATGTCGGATATCCTGGATCCTTTGACGCTACTAGTTTTTTCTCACGACAAAGACATGGTCGTGCAGTCTCACGAGATCCCCGATAGTGCCTCCAGTGGTTTCGGCGGTAGCATCGGCTCGCCCGTGAGATGGAACATGGCCGCATCTTTCACGTGTACACGCTCTTCGTAATCCATCGTCTGCTGCTATGTGCTCCGCTTGTTTGGAGGCGCTTATCTTCCCCAATCTCTTCCTCTCCTTTTTCTTGGGCACACCTTCCAGACCCTTCTTTAACCCTGCCCTGTGGTTCCCGGCTAAGCACCAGACGACCCCGGCTAGTTGAGCCTATGTTGAGGCGGCATCTTCAGGCGTGTCCTGTGAGGAATTCATGAAGAGAGACTTTTTGCAATCCTTCCAACGACCCTCCTGCCCGGGCATATCATCCATATCCTCATTAGCATGCTGATAGCCTGATTCGTCATATGGTTGACTCATCATATCTATGTCACAGTCATACGCGTTTGTATTGAGGAAACCCATAGGGTCGACCTCCGTCCCATCATCCATTCTCTATTCTACAGGACAGATTACATCAGCCAGTACTATTGCACCCCCTTCATCACGTCGTCCGCCGCTCTCACCCGACACTACAGGAGCTGGTAATTGTGTAGGTGGGGTGGTGGTCTCCGCAGATGCTTGTTGATGTGTGGTTATTGGTGTGCTCTTGGCCGGCTCTAGACAAATAAGATTCTTCGGCCATAGCAGCACCCAACCCTTGCAGCTTCCAATCCGCGGCGGGGTCTCGTCGTCCTCTCCCACATGCTGTACTGGAGGAGGCAAAGCCTCGTGCCCCGAGTTCACACTGTACAAGCTAACCCTGAAGTGCCCAGCGGGGATCGGCTGGTTGTGGAACGTTGGTTTCAAGGGGTTCAATATCATCCCCTTTCCCACGTCCACCTTCTGACCTTTGATCAAGTAGAGTATGGTGCAAGGGGTCTCTTCGCCCTGCAAACACATATGTCTGTGGCGTAAAACATCCGAAAGGCAACAAAAATGGAATATTATATATATAAGGACGGGCTGCTATGAGCGGGAGCGACTGCGAGAGGAGGCCCGGTTGCGTGAGCAAGTGATGGTGCGGTGTTGTTGTTGTTCATGGAGTTGCTCCCGACGAAACTGGGCATCGGGAAATCATGTACCGTCTTGTCTGGATTTTCCTTCGTCCAGTTGATGATAGCTGGAACCAAGTTAGTAGCAAAATCATTTCTGCAGGCAGTTACATCTGCATTGATTGCCTGCTGTAGCAACTCATTTTTCTCCTCGGCTGTTTTTTCTGCGTCCTCATCTGCTTTTTTCTCGACCGCAAGCTTCACCTTCGGGTCGATGTCCGCCTGACTAAACTTCTTTTTCTGCTTCTTGGCCTCCGGCCCCTTGTTGTAAAACACCTTCCATGTGGCGCCGTCTCCAGCGTCGTGCACACGACCATATTGCGGCCGCTGGCCCAAAGGGAGTCCCTTAAGTTCGTTCAATGCCCGGTTGAGAGGGGTGTCCCACTTGTGCCTCATCGAAGAAGTAGGGCTTTCGGCTGCAAGCTGGTATTGCTTCTCCTGCAGAAGGAGCGTGAACCGTTTAGGAATGTGGTCAACTAGATATGAAGCTAAATGTAAGGTGCTAAAAGAATAATTACCAGTAGTCTAATCAATTTCCTCGTGATCTGGTCCGTGTAAAAAACCTTTTTTTCCTTGTCCCACTTGTAGCGGGCCCTGATGAAGTCACGCTCCAAGGGGTTGGTGAACTTCGCAAAGGGGTCTGGGAGACCCGCGGCTTCACGTTCCGCGTCCTCCTTATCCCATATGGGCCTTTTACCGAGGTAGCCACGGCTTCCGAGGCGATGCTTCCCCGTGTTCCTTTGCTGAAGGCTCTTGAATTTTGCAGCCTTAGCCTTGGCTGCCTCGGTAGCGCAAGTGTCCTTGAACTTTTCGAACTCCTCTTCCCTAAGTGTCGAATTTTCCTCCAGAATCTTGGACAGGGGTTCGTCGGCCTCAATAGCTCGTTTCACCCTCCCTTTCCAGGAGGCCAAATCATTGCTGAACATGCCCATGGCGTGATTGTTAATGTTTTTCATCTTCGAATCATCCCACGGTTGTTCTATGTTATCATCCCGGTCGGGGAACTTGAATCTCTTGTGCAACTTCGTTAGGAGCAACTGCGTCAAATGTTCTTTACTCCTTAAGTCATCGCCGTTGATGCTTGCGCATTCCCGTAGGATGCATCCTACTTGGTTCCCATAGCACTTGCGAGGTTCTTCTGGCTCTAATGGCTCAAACCTGCCAGGTGCCATCTTTGTGATCACTAGTCATCCAATCCCTAGCTTGATAGGTTTTCGTATCCTCTGCTTCTTATGCTTCTTCTTTTCGGTAGCGGCATCGGCGCCGGTACCTTCCCTGTCGGTATCTTCCCCGTCGGTACCTTCCCCGCTGGTCTCGGCGCCGCCATCGGTGCCGGCGCCGTCGGTGTCGATGTCGGCGTCAATACCATCATCGAGGCTGACCTGCAAACCTTGCTTAGCAGTCAAATAGTCGTGGTACTCTTGTTCACCCTCATAATCCATCTCGTCTGCATCTTGGTCAGAAGGTCCAGTTTCTTCGTTGTTTGACATGTTTCCTATGATTAAGTCTCCTCGTTTATTTCTAAAAGTATGAAAAAAATGAGAAATGACATAAAAAAGAAATCTATGTGCCAGCACTCGATATGCCTACTATCTAGCACAAATCATGCCAAAATTCACGGAAAATTTCGGCATGACCTTTGCTAAAAAAATGGACATATCGAGCGCCTGAAATTCACCGGAACGGAAATGAATCAACATTCCGGCGTAACATAGGCCGCTCGGATCATTTACCAAAATTGACCCAAAACATCACATGTCCAAATGGCATGTCCAAATTCCAAACATGACATGTCCACATATCACATGTCCAGTTCAAATTTGCATATAAATTCAGCCTACCTAAATTCAGCCTACCTAAATTTGCATATAAATTCAACCTAGCTAAATTCATAACTAAATAGATAACCTAATTAACCTACTGCCCTAACTAAAACCTAAGTAAATCAACCGAAGAAACCTAGCTAGCAGAGAGAGAGGGGGGGTTTACAGAGGGTGCAGGGGCGAGGAGGCAGGCCCGACGATGGTCGAGGTTGGGACGGGAGGAAGCAGAGGAGGGAGGCGTGGCGCGTCGGGGTCGAGGGCGGCGCCTGGTCGGGGGCGAGGGCCGGTCGGGGCGAAGCGCCGAGGTCGGAGGCGAGCCTGGTTGAAGCGGCCAGGCCAAGCAGTGACGGAGGAAGAGAGTGGGAATTTGAAGGAAAGAGGCGGGATGAAGCAGAGAGAGGGAGGATTTTGGGTTAACTGGACGTAGCAGTAGCGCGTTTAGACCAAACGCGCTACTACTAATACAGGTAGCTATAACGGTTTTTACGGAAACCGCTACTGCTACCTTGACTAGTTGTAGCTCTTTTTCAGTAAACAGCTACTACTATAACCAGTTTTCCTTTTTCTTTCCCTTTATTTTCTCTCAATTTTTTTTCGGGAGCAGTGAACGAAGGGAAGATATATATTGCATCATTTGACGGTTAAATATGTATACAAAATAGGAACATATATATTACATCATTGGACCCATGCATAATAATGGCTAAGTGTGTATACAAAATAGTAATATATATATATATATATATATATATATATATAGGGAAAATCCATCCTACCACCTGTGGGTAGTTACCCAACATGTCTCATATACTATCTTTCGGTAGTATTTATCCTACTTTATCATTTTAAGTATGTTCATATACTATATATAAGATACTACAAAGTGAGTTGCATGAAAAAATTTCAAGTTGGCCCATGATTTTTATTATATTTGTGAAATACGTACATATTTGTACATAAAAAAGCATACTCAAAATATGATACATACTACCAAAAATAGTATATATACTACCTAAACATTCTTATATACTACATACGACGTACATACTCTCCGATTTGATAGATACTACATACTACATATAAAACTCAAGTGGTGGTAACTACCACTGGTGGTAGATAAATTTTGTCCTATATATATATATATATATATATATATATATATATTACATCATTTGACCGATAACATATGGTTCCTCAGCGTTGACGTTTTCGTTTTTGAGTCAGCTTCTTTCCCTTTTTGTTCGTCGAAGAATAATTGAGCCCCTCATTGTGAATTTGCCTTTTCCATGGAGTACGATTTTTCTTAGGTAATGTAGTATTGATTCTTCATTTGACGTATACTTCATCATCATCGTCATCTTCCCTCATTGGGTTGCCGTACTGAACGTAGTCTTCCTCGTTGGCGAATCCATCCATTCCAATGATGTTCCTTTTGCCTCTCCTCACGACATCATGGCTGGGATTGCGCGGGTCGGTTATGAAGAACCATTGTGTCACGTGCTTAGCGTGTACCCATGGCTCGTTTTTTGCGATAGCGTTCACGGTGCGTTCTTGGCGTCGGGTATAGTCATGGTAGTGAAAATTTGGTTTTCTCTTTCGACATTCTTAGCCCATCTGACACGGAACATCGTCGTGTTGTGTAGTCCAGAGTAGTCAAGCTCCCAGATCTCCTCGACCCTTCCATAAAATCGTTCAGTTGCGCCGTTGTCGCTGCCGGTCATGCATTCCATCGTCACCCCTAAGTTCTGATCATCACTGTCCATATCTTTGGCCTCCGTGTAGAACGTGTATCCGTTGATATCATATGCCTGATAGGTTACGAGGTTGGGCGAGGGGCCATGTGCTAAGGCGTATATGAGCAATCCGTCCTTAGAGCCCTCCTCCGGGTATTAGCAATAATATGCTCTTTGAACCAATGCAGGAAAGTGGAGTTGTGCTCTCTAGTAACTTCGGCGTCCGTCCTGCATACCCCCCGGTCACGATACTTCTTTGCGATAATTTCTTTGTGCAGTGCCACGAAAGGATCTACCTCGTCTAGGTGTTGTATCACTACCAAGTTTGCTCTATCAAAGTCGCTGCGTCGATCTGAGTATACCACGTGCAGTTCTCTGCGATCGTTGCAGTGACCTTCTCCTTCGAGCCTCCCATCGTGCTTGTTAACGGGCAAACCAACACTAACACCAGGCGGCTGGTCTGCGCCATATAGAAAATTCTCGTAGAAAAGAGATGCACTCTTGTGTCACATACCCCTGGACGATGCTTCCATCCGTACAGGACATGTTACGAACGAATCCTTTGATGATCCCATTCATCCTCTCAAACGGCATCATGTCGTGCAGGAATGACGGCCCCAGGTCTATTATGTCATCCACAATATGGACACACAGATGCACCATCACGTCAAAGAACAAGGGCGGGAAGTACATCTCAAGCTCATTCAGTATCACAACGATCTCTTCATGTAGCCTTCGGAGCTGCTTCACACTGATCGACTTTCGAGAGATGACGTCGAAAAAGTTGCAGAGACCAATAAGCGTGTCACGGACGTGCTTGTCCATTATCCCTCTAAGGGCAACAGGTAGTATCTACGTCATCATCACATGACAGTCATGGGACTTCATCCCACTGAACCTTTTCTTGTCCATGTCTAGATATCTGCTTATCTTGCCACAGTAACCAGAACTAACTTTGACTCCGGTAAGGCACTTAAAGAATTGATAGATCTCAGCCTGACCTAAGGTGAAGCAAGAAGGGGGCAATAATCCTCTTTCTTTATTTTCTTGCCCTTCTTCTCTCATGCCTCTGTCTCCGTCTCTGTCTGGTCTAACAATTTACGGGGCGGCATGTGCAGATCCTCCCTGATTTTCAAATCTTGCAAGTCTTTTCTTGCCTTCGGCCCATCCTTGGTCTTATCCGGCATGTTCATCAGTGTTCCGAGCAAGCTCTCAAGGACATTCTTACAGATATGCATTTGATCAAGGCAATGAGGTGTATCGAGTTTGTGCCAGTACTCCAAGTCCCAGAACACAGACCTCATCTTCCATACCTTTAGCAGCGGCTTCGGCGCCTTTCTCGTCGTCTTTCCCGGCGCGGGGCACTCCTTCCAGTTTTTCAACAGCTCATCGATTTCGGCACCGCTCCGCTTACGTGGAGGTCCTCGATGCTCAGCTTGACCATTGAATAGACCTCCAGGTTTCTCCACGGGTCGTCCTATTCGAGCCATCTTCGATGCCCCATGTACACGAGTTTCCCAGACCCGCCATCTTTCCTTGACGTTAGCTGCTGAGACGTCGTATCATCCATGCACCGCGTGCATCCGCAATATCCATGGCACACCTGGCCTGCGACATATCCATAACCGAGATAGTCGTGCACTGTCGTGATCAGCACGGCTCTCATGTAGAAACACTCGCCTTTGCTGGCGTCCCATGTCTTGGCCGGTGTTTTCCATAACGTGTCTAACTCCTCTTGAAGTAGCCCCAGATACAAATTAATACTATTTCCTGGTTGTTTCGGCCCTTGAATAAGCATGCTCATGTGAATGTACTTCGACTTCATGCACAACCAGGGGGGAGGTTGTACATCCATACAAACACGGGCCATGTGATATGGTTGGTGTTCTGGTTGCCAAACGGATTCATGCCATCGGTACATCGCCACGAGCACGATGTTCCTTGCATCACATTCGAAATACCGATAGAAGCTGTTCAACGCTCTCCACTGGCTTCCATCCTTGACGTGTCTCAGCTTCGGATCATCTCCATCGTAGGTCTTCTTCCTCTCCGTGTGCCAGCGCATTAGCTTTGCTTCCTTGGGATCTACAAAATACCGCTGGAGACGGGGAGTGATCGGTAAGTACCATACAACTTTCTGGGGACATTTCTTCCCGGCCTTCTTGTATCGAGAAGCATTGCACACCGGACAGCTTGTTTTTCCGCGTGCACCTTCCAAAAAATTATGCAATCATTGATGCATGCATGGTATCTAACGTGTGGCAGATCAAGAGGGCACACGATCTTCTTGGCCTCATCAACACTAGTAGGGCATAGATTCCCCAGGGAAGAACATCCTTTAGGTACTTGAGATGCTCATCGAGGCTAGTGTCCGCCCATTTTTTTAGCCTTCGCCTTCGTGGAGTTGGAGCATGAAACTCAAGCCGGTCACCTCGTGATTGCAACCATCATACAATGGAGTGTTCGAGTCTACCACCAGTTGCTCCAGCTTAGCCTCCTCTCTAGAAGCAGCTCTCTCAGTACTCGTCTCCTTGTGAAGCAATGCTTGAACATGAGGGTCCCGCACGATTGAACTTAGTACCGACGAACTCTGCTGCGTGGAGTCCATGTCATTCTCTCCGCCGCCATGTCCGGCCCCTTCTCCTCCGCCATGTCCAGCCCCTTCTCCTCCGCCATGTCCGGCCCCTTCTCCGCCGCCATGTCCGGCCTCTTCCCCACCGCCATTATCGATCATCTCTTCGTCTTGCCCCGTGTCATCATTGCCTGCCCCGTCGGCGTCCTCAACATCGTCATCCTCATCTTCAATTATCCACCGAGTATAGCCATCCATGAAACCAGTCATGAGCAGGTGCGCTTTACCACTCATCATCATGGGGTCGAGCCAAACTATTCCTTTGCATTTTCAACACGGACATAAAACCTATGTCCGTTATTTTCTTTCATGTCCTGCATCACGACCGCAACCACCTGTCCACCATCGCTCCACTAACCATCGTGAACTCGCACGGTAATAATAAACAAATTGATTATAAAAATGCGTGCATGCATCAAAGTCATACAAAAATTCGGCATGACCTTCCCTAAAAATAGGACATATATAGATCTAGAGTTTGCCCGGAATTCGCTGAAACGGAAATAAATCAACATTTCGGCAAAACATAGGCAACTCAAAAGCACAATTTGGCGTCAACTCATGCCACACACACAATTTCCATCATATCTTCCAATTATCATATCACACACACATAAACATATTTCCATTTTGCAAAAGCATGAAATTTTAATCACCTCTATCTCGATATCGAGCACACGGTGGAGATGATGATGTAGGGAGATCAAAAGTGCACAAAGCTCTTCTTGATAAAGATAGATCTAGTTAGTGTTGGGTAACGTAGCAGAAAACAAAAATTTTCCTACGGTTTCACCAAGATCCATCTAGGAGTTCATCTAGCAACGAGTGATTAGATGCATCTACGTACCTTGTAGATCGCGAGCGGAAGCGTTCAAAGAACGGAGATGAGGTAGTCGAACACGACGTGATCCAAATCACCGGAGATCCTAGCACCGAACGGACGGCACCTCCGTGTTCAACACACGTACGGTTAGCGTAACGTCTCCTTCTTCTCGATCCAGCAAGAGGGAAGGAGAGGTTGAGGAAGATAGCTCCAGCAGCAGCACGACGGCGTGGTGATGGTGAAGCTGTAGTACTCCGTCAGGGCTACGCCAAGCACTATGGAGGAGGAGGAGGAGGTGTTGGAGAGGGAGAAGGAGGCAACAAAAGGTGTGGGAGAAAAGCCCTCCCTCCCCCACTATATATAGGAGGGCCAAGGGGGGGGCGCCGGCCCTAGGAGATCTAATCTCCTAGGGGGTGCGGCCAAGGGGGAGGAATCCTTCCTCCCCAAGGCACCTTGGAGGTGCCTTCCCCTCCTAGGACTCTTCCCCTTTGAAACCCTAGGCGCATGGGCCTCTTGGGGCTGGTGCCCTTGGCCCATGTAGGCCAAGGCGCACCCCCTACAGCCCATGTGGCCCCCCGGGACAGGTGGCCCCACCCGGTGGACCCCCGGGACCCTTCCGGTGGTCCCGGTACAATACCGATAACCCCGAAACTTGTCCCGATGGCCGAAATAGCACTTCCTATATATAATTCTTTACCTCCAGACCATTCCAGAACTCCTCGTGACGTCCGGGATCTCATCCGGGACTCCGAACAACATTTGGGTTACTGCATATACATATCCCTACAACCCTAGCGTCACCGAACCTTAAGTGTGTAGACCCTACGGGTTCGGGAGACATGTAGACATGACCGTGATCGCTCTCCGGTCAATAACCAACAGCGGGATCTGGATACCCATGTTGGCTCCCACATGCTCCTCGATGATCTCATCGGATGAACCATGATGTCGAGGATTCAAGCAACCCCGTATACAATTCCCTTTGTCAATCGATATGTTACTTGCCCGAGATTCGATCGTCGGTATCCCAATACCTCGTTCAATCTCGTTACCGGCAAGTCACTTTACTAAATCTGTAATGCATGATCCCGTGACCAGACACTTGGTCACTTTGAGCTCATTATGATGATGCATTACCGAGTGGGCCCAGTGATATCTCTCCGTCATACGGAGTGACAAATCCCAGTCTTGATCCATGTCAACCCAACAGACACTTTCGGAGAAACCCGTAGCATACCTTTATAGTCACCCAGTTACGTTGTGACGTTTGGTATACCCAAAGCACTGCTACGGTATCCGGGAGTTACACGATCTCATGGTCTAAGGAAAAGATACTTGACATTGGAAAAACTCTAGAAAACGAACTATACGGTCTTCAGCTATGTTTAGGATTGGGTCTTGTCCATCACATCATTCTCCTAATGATGTGATCTCGTTATCAATGACATCCAATGTCCATAGTCAGGAAACCATGACTATCTGTTGATCAACGAGCTAGTCAACTAGAGGCTTACTAGGGACATGTTGGTGTCATCTATTCACACATGTATTACGATTTCCGGATAACAGAATTATAGCATGAATAAAGACAATTATCATGAACAAGGAAATATAATAATAATGCTTTTATTATTGCCTCTAGGGCATATTTCCAACAGTCTCCCACTTGCACTAGAGTCAATAATCTAGTTACATTGTGATGAATCGAACACCCATGGAATTCGGTGTTGATCATGTTTTGCTCTAGGGAGAGGTTTAGTCAACGGATCCGCTACATTCAGGTCCGTATGTACTTTACAAATCTCTATGTCTCCATCTTGAACATTTTCACGAATGGAGTTGAAGCGACGCTTGATGTGCCTTGTCTTCTTGTGAAACCTGGGCTCCTTGGCAAGTGCAATAGCACCAGTGTTGTCACAGAAGAGTTTGATTGGCCCCGACGCATTGGGTATGACTCCTAGGTCGATGATGAACTCCTTCACCCATATTGCTTCATGTGCTGCCTCCGAGGCTGCCATGTACTCCGCTTCACATGTAGGTCCCACCACGACGCTCTGCTTGCAACTGCACCAGCTTACTGCCCCACCATTCAAAATATACACGTATCCGGTCTGTGACTTAGAGTCATCCAGATCTGTGTCGAAGCTAGCGTCGACGTAACCCTTTACGACGAGCTCTTCGTCACCTCCATAAACGAGAAACATTTCCTTAGTCCTTTTCGTGTACTTCAGGATATTTTTATCATTGTCCGGTGTTCCTTGCCGGGATTACTTTGGTACCTTCCTACCAAACTTACGGCAAGGTTTACATCAGGTCTGGTACACAGACATGGCATACATAATAGAACCTATGGCTGAGGCATAGGGAATGACACTCATCTCTTCTATATCTTCCGCGTGGTCGGACATTGAGCTGAGCTCAATTTCACACCTTGTAACACAGGCAAGAACCCCTTCTTAGATTGATCCATATTGAACTTCTTCAATATCTTATCAAGGTATGTGCTTTGTGAAAGACCTATGAGGCGTCTTGATCTATCTCTATAGATCTTGATGCCTAATATATAAGCAGCTTCTCCAAGGTCCTTCACTGAAAAACTCTTATTCAAATAGGCCTTGATGTCAGACAAGAGTTCTATATCATTTCCCATCAAAAGTATGTCATCTACATATAGTATGAGAAATGCTACAGAGCTCCCACTCACTTTCTTGTAAACGCAGGCTTCTCCATAAGTCTGCACAGAACCCAAACGCTTTGATCATCTCATCAAAGCGAATGTTCCAACTCCGAGATGCTTGCACCAGCCCATAAATCGAGCGTTGGAGCTTGCACACCTTGTTAGCATTCTTAGGATCGACAAAACCTTCCGGCTGCATCATATACAATTCTTCCTTAAGGAAACCATTAAGGAATGTCGTTTTGACGTCCATTTGCCATATCTCATAATCGTAGAATGCGGCAATTGCTAACATGATTCGGACGGACTTCAGCTTCGCTACTGGTGAGAAAGTCTCATCGTAGTCAACCCCTTGAACTTGTCGATAACCCTTAGCGACAAGCCGAGCTTTATAGATGGTCACATTACCATCCGCGTCTGTCTTCTTCTTAAAGATCCATTTATTTTCTATGGCTCGCCGTTCAACGGGCAAGTCAGTCAAAGTCCATACTTCGTTTTCATACATGGATCATATCTCGGATTTCATGGCTTCTAGCCATTTGTCGGAATCCGGGCCCGCCATCGCTTCTTCATAGTTCGAAGGTTCACCATTGTCTAACAACATGATTTCCAAGACAGGGTTGCCGTACCAAACTGGTGCGGAACGTGTCCTTGTGGACCTTCGAATTTCAGTAGGAGCTTGATCAGAAGTATCTTCATCATCATCATTAACTTCCTCTCTAGTCGGTGCAGGCACCTCAGGAACATTTTCTTGAGTTGCGCCATTTTCCGGTTCAAGAGGTAACACTTCATCTAGTTCTACTTTCCTCCCACTTACTTCTTTCGAGAGAAACTCTTTCTCTAGAAAGAATCCATTCTTGGAAACAAAAAATCTTGCCTTCGGATCTGAGGTAGAAGGTATACCCAACAGTTTCTTTAGGGTATCCTATGAAGACGCATTTTTCCGACTTGGGTTCAAGCTTTTCAGGTTGAAGTTTCTTGACATAAGCATCGCATCCCCAAACTTTTAGAAACGACAGCTTAGGTTTCTTCCCAAACCACAATTCAAACGGTGTCGTCTCAATGGATTTCGACGGAGTCCTGTTTAAAGTGAATGCGGCAGTCTCTAAAGCATAGCCCCAAAAAGATAGCGGTAAATCGGTAAGAGACATCATAGATCGTACCATATCTAATAGAGTGCGATTACGACGTTCGGACACACCATTACGCTGAGGTGTTCCAGGCGGCGTGAGTTGTGAAACTATTCCACATTTTCTTAAGTGTGTGCCAAATTCGTGACTCAAGTATTCTCCTCCACGATCTGATCGTAGAAACTTGATTTTCCTGTCACGTTGATTCTCAACCTCACTCTGAAATTCCTTGAACTTTTCAAAGGTTTCAGACTTGTGTTTCATTAAGTAGATATACCCATATCTACTCAAATCATCAGTGAGGGTGAGAACATAACGATAGCCACCGCGAGCCTCAACACTCATTGGACCGCACACATCAGTATGTATGATTTCCAATAAGTTGGTTGCTCACTCCATTGTTCCTGAGAACGGAGTCTTGGTCATTTTACCCATGAGGCATGGTTCGCACGTGTCAAATGATTCGTAATCAAGAGACTCTAAAAGTCCATCTGCATGGAGCTTCTTCATGCGTTTGACACCTATGTGACCAAGGCGGCAGTGCCACAAGTATGTGGGACTATCATTATCAACTTTACATCTTTTGGTACTCACACTATGAATATGTGTAGCATTACGCTCGAGATTCATTAAGAATAAACCATTCACCATAGGAGCATGACCATAAAACATATCTCTCATATAAATAGAACAACCATTATTCTCGGATTTAAATGAGTAGCCATCTCGAATTAAACGAGATCCCGATACAATGTTCATGCTCAAAGCTGGCACTAAATAACAATCATTAAGGTTTAAAACTAATCCCGAAGGTAAACATAGAGGTAGCGTGCCGACGGCGATCACATTGACCTTGGAACCATTCCCGACGCGCATCGTCACCTCGTCCTTTGCTAGTCTCCGCTTATTCCGCAGCCCCTGCTTTGAGTTACAAATGTGAGCAACTGCACGGTATCAAATACCTGTGAGCTACTACGGGTACTAGTTAGCTACACATCAATTACATGTATATCATATATACCTTTTGTTTTGCCGGCCTTCTTGTCTGCTAAGTATTTGGGGTAGTTCCGCTTCCAGTGACCACTCCCCTTGCAATAAAAGCACTCAGTCTCGGGCTTGGGTCCATTCTTTGGCTTCTTCCCGGCAGCTTGCTTGTCGGGCGCGGCAACTCCCTTGCCGTCCTTCTTGAAGTTCTTTTCACCTTTGCCCTTCTTGAACTTAGTGGTTTTATTGACCATCAAAACTTGATGTTCCTTCTTGACTTCTACCTCTGCTGATTTCAGCATAGCAAATACTTCAGGAATGGTCTTTTCCATCCCCTGCATATTGAAGTTCATCACAAAGCTCTTGTAGCTCGGTGGAAGCGACTGGAGGATTCTGTCAATGACCGCATCATCCGGGAGATTAACTCCCAGCTGAGTTAAGCGGTTATGTAACCCAGACATAGTGAGTATGTGCTCACTGACAGAACTATTTTCCTCCATCTTACAGCTGAAGAATTTTTCGGAGACTTCATATCTCTCGACCCGGGATGAGCTTGGAAAACCATTTTCAGCTCTTCGAACATCTCATATGCTCCATGTCTCTCAAAACGCTTCTGGAGCCCCGGCTCTAGGCTGTAAAGCATGCCGCACTGAACGAGGGAGTAGTCATCGGTACGTGCACCAAGCGTTCATAACGTCTTGTTCTCGCAGGGAGAATAAAAGGCCACCTAGTGGTGCTTGTAGGACATAATCTTTCTTGGCAGCTATGAGGATGATCCTCAGGTTCCGGACCCAGTCCGTATAGTTGCTGCCATCGTCTTTCAGCTTGGTTTTCTCTAGGAACGCGTTGAAGTTGAGGACTATGTTGGCCATTTGATCTACAAGACATACTGTAAAGATTTTAGACTAAGTTCATGATAATTAAGTTCATCTAATCAAATTATTCAATGAACTCCCACTTAGATAGACATCCCTCTTCTAGTCATCTAAGTATAACATGATCCGAGTCAACTAGGCCGTGTCCGATCATCACGTGAGACGGACTAGTCAACGTCGGTGAACATCTTCATGTTAATCGTATCTTCTATACGACTCATGCTCGACCTTTCGGTCTTTTGTGTTCCGAGGCCATGTCTATACACATGCTAGGCTCGTCAAGTCAACCTAAGTGTTTGCATGTGTAAATCTGTCTTACACCCGTTGTATGTGAACGTTTTGAATCAAACACCCGATCATCACGTGGTGCATTGAAACAACGAACTGTCGCAACGGTGCACAGTTAGGGGGAACACTTTCTTGAAATTATTATGAGGGATCATCTTATTTACTACCGTCGTTCTAAGTAAACAAGATGCAAAACATGATAAACATCAAATGCAATCAAATAATAATAGTGACATGATATGGCCAATATCACATAGCTCCTTTGATCTCCATCTTGGGGCTCCATGATCATCTTGTCACCGGCTTGACACCATGATCTCCATCATCATGATCCCCATCATCGTGTCTCCATGAAGTTGCTCGCCAACTATTACTTCTACTACTATGGCTAACGCGCTTAGCAATAAAGTAAAGTAATTTACATGGTGTTTCTCAATGACACGCAGGTCATACAAAAAAATAAAGGCAACTCCTATGGCTCCTGCCAGTTGTCATACTCATCGACATGCAAGTCGTGATTCCTATTACAATAGCATGAACATCTCATACATCACATATAGATCATTCATCATTCATCGCAACTTTGGCCATATCATATCACAAAGCACTTGCTGCAAAAACAAGTTAGACTTCCTCTAATTGTTGTTGCATGTTTTACGTGGCTGAAGTAGGGTTCTAGCAAGAACGTTTTCTTACCTACGTGAAACCACAACGTGATTTGTCAACTTCTATTTACCCTTCATAAGGACCCTTTTCATCGAATCCGCTCCAACTAAAGTAGGAGAGACAGACACCCGCCAGCCACCTTATGCAACTAGTGCATGTTAGTCGGTGGAACCGGTCTCACGTAAGCGTACGTGTAAGGTTGGTCCGGGCCGCTTCATCCCACAATACCGTTGAAGCAAGATAAGACTAGTAGCGGCAAGAAAGTTGACAACATCTACGCCCGTAACAAATTGTGTTCTACTCGCGCAAGAGGAACTAAGCATAGACCTAGCTCATGATGCCACTGTTGGGTAACGTAGCAGAAAACAAAAATTTTCCTACGGTTTCACCAAGATCCATCTAGGAGTTCATCTAGCAGCGAGTGATTAGATGCATCTACGTACCTTGTAGATCGCGAGTGGAAGCGTTCAAAGAACGGAGATGAGGTAGTCGAACACGACGTGATCCAAATCACCGGAGATCCTAGCACCGAACGGACGGCACCTCCGTGTTCAACACACGTACGGTTAGCGTAACGTCTCCTTCTTCTTGATCCAGCAAGAGGGAAGGAGAGGTTGAGGAAGATAGCTCCAGCAGCAGCACGACGGCGTGGTGATGGTGAAGCTGTAGTACTCCGTCAGGGCTACGCCAAGCACTATGGAGGAGGAGGAGGTGTTGGAGAGGGAGAAGGAGGCAACAAAAGGCGTGGGAGAAAAGCCCTCCCTCCCCCACTATATATAGGAGGGCCAAGGGGCGCCGGCCCTAGGAGATCTAATCTCCTATGGGGGTGCGGCCAAGGGGGAGGAATCCTTCCTCCCCAAGGCACCTAGGAGGTGCCTTCCCCTCCTAGGACTCTTCCCCTTTGAAACCCTAGGCGCATGGGCCTCTTGGGGCTGGTGCCCTTGGCCCATGTAGGCCAAGGCGCACCCCCTACAGCCCATGTGGCCCCCCGGGACAGGTGGCCCCACCCGGTGGACCCCCGGGACCCTTCCGGTGGTCCCGGTACAATACCGATAACCCCGAAACTTGTCCCGATGGCCGAAATAGCACTTCCTATATATAATTCTTTACCTCCGGACCATTCCGGAACTCCTCGTGACGTCCGGGATCTCATACGGGACTCCAAACAACATTCGGGTTACTGCATATACATATCCCTACAACCCTAGCGTCACCGAACCTTAAGTGGGTAGACCCTACGGGTTCGGGAGACATGTAGACATGACCGTGATCGCTCTCCGGTCAATAACCAACAGCGGGATCTGGATACCCATGTTGGCTCCCACATGCTCCTCGATGATCTCATCGGATGAACCATGATGTCGAGGATTCAAGCAACCCCGTATACAATTCCCTTTGTCAATCGATATGTTACTTGCGAGATTCGATCGCTGGTATCCCAATACCTCGTTCAATCTCGTTACCGGCAAGTCACTTTACTCAGACAAGAATGCATGATCCCGTGACCAGACACTTGGTCACTTTGAGCTCATTATGATGATGCATTACCGAGTGGGCCCAGTGATACCTCTCCGTCATACGGAGTGACAAATCCCAGTCTTGATCCATGTCAACCCAACAGACACTTTCGGAGATACCCGTAGCATACCTTTATAGTCACCCAGTTACGTTGTGATGTTTGGTATACCCAAAGCACTCCTACGGTATCCGGGAGTTACACGATCTCATGGTCTAAGGAAAAGATACTTGACATTAGAAAAACTCTAGCAAACGAACTATACGATCTTCAGCTATGTTTAGGATTGGGTCTTGTCCATCACATCATTCTCCTAATGATGTGATCTCGTTATCAATGACATCCAATGTCCATAGTCAGGAAACCATGACTATCTGTTGATCAACGAGCTAGTCAACTAGAGGCTTACTAGGGACATGTTGGTGTGTGTTATTCACACATGTATTACGATTTCCGGATAACACAATTATAGCATGAATAAAGACAATTATCATGAACAAGGAAATATAATAATAATGCTTTTATTATTGCCTCTAGGGCATATTTCCAACAGTTAGGGGGGAAATAGGTCACTTAACTAAATGCTACATCTACCTAGCTAGCTAATTTGGGAGGAGACAACTCCAACTAGTGGAGGAGGAAGGAAAAAGAGAAAGGAGATGCATTAATGGAGGTGGTGTAGTTAGCTAGGAGTAATGAAGAGAGAGAAAGGTAGGTAGAAGAGGGAGAGTAATGGGGGAGAAGTATTGAGGAAGAAGAAGAGTGAGAGAGGGAGGATGTGGGAGGTAGGGGAAAGGGAAGAGAGGAGATGGGGGAGGGGAGGACGGGTGGGGAAAGGTGGTGGGCTGGTGCGGCTTAGCAGTAGCGCGGGATGTAAAATGCGCTGCTGATAAGAAAGTAGCAGCAGCGCGCTTTCCACACAAGCGCTCCTGCTAATTGGGACCAACAGTGTGCCCAATTTGAAAATTAGCAGCAGGGACCTCAGAAAAAGCGCGCTGCTACTACAGCTTTAGCAGTAGCACGGGTCGCGACAACGCGCTGCTGCTAAATGTAGGTTGGTGGACACTGTCGGTCGATATTTGTAGCAGCGCGGGTTGCTCCAAGCGCGCTACTGCTAATGCCGTGTCAGTAGCGTGTTTTGCATGCATGCGCTACTGCTAATTAGCAGTAGCGCTTCTTTTTGAGCCGCACTACTGCTAAGATTCTGTGTATAAGGTTTTCCCTAGTAGTGTTGCTATTATCTTGAGGGAATAAAAGAAGAGAAAGAACAAAAAGAAATAAAAATATCATATAATGATCTTATGGAGAGTGATGACTTCACATATAAAGAGTATGATGAATAAAATTTGTTGAGAGTGGACAAACATAGTTTTGGTCATTGTTGAAATTAATAGGAAGTAATAAATAAAGAGAGGTTTCACATATAAATATACTATTTTGGACATCTTTTGTAATTGTGAGCACTCATTAAAATATGACATGCCAAAAATTTGATGTTGGACAAGGAAGACAACATAATGGGTTATGTTTACTTATGTCCGAATAGAAGTTATATTATCATGGATCCTCCAACATGTTGAGCTTGCTTTTTCCTCTTATGCTAGCCAAATCCTTTGTACCAAGTAGAGATACTACATGTGCATCCAAACATCCCTTAAACCCAGTTTTGCCATGAGAGTCCATCATACCTACCTATGGATTGAGTAAGATCCTTCAAGTAAGTTGTCATCGGTGCAAGCGATAAAAATTGCTCTCTAAATATGTATGATCTATTAGTGTGAAGAAAATAAACTTTATACGAACTTGTGATATGGAAGAAATAAAAGCGACGGACTGCATAATAAAGTTCTTTATCACAAGCAGCAATATAAATTGACGTTCTTTTGCATTAAGATTTTGTGCATCCAACAACCATAAAAGCGCATGACAATCTTTGCTTCCCTCTGTGAAGGGCCTATCTTTTACTTTTATCTTCTACCCTTATACAAGAGTCATGGTGATCTTCACCTTTCCTTTTTACACATTTTTCCTTTTGGCAAGCACTATGTGTTGGAGAAATATCCAGATAT